>PVHP010034414.1:0-19171 GCA_004024765.1 Zapus hudsonius
AATTGAAGGTGAACCAACTATGGGAGAAGCTAGACAATCAATTGATTAAATTTGATGAGGATTTAAGAAGACTTAAAAATGATTTTCAGGAGTCCCTAGCAAAAACAAAAATAGACTGGAAGTTGGATCTCACCAAAGAATTGGAGACTATAAACAAAATTATAGCAGAAACCAAAAATGAAACGGAGTTGTTAAAAACATCCCTTGAATCAATCAGTCCCAGAGTTGACAATCTGGAGGACAGACTCTCAGACATTGAGGACAAGACAGAAAGAATTAATAAGGATGTCATAGGTTTCAATAAATTCAAGAAGTCAAGTGAGCAAAATTTGAGGGATCTATGGGAGACCATAAAGAGGCCCTATATTAGAATCATGGGGATCCCAGAGGGAGAAGAAGCCTAGGCTAAGGGCATTGGAAATATTTTCAACAGAATTATTCAAGAAAACTTCCCCTATCTAACAAGAGAAAGCCCACTCAAAATTCAAGGGCCCCAGAGGACTTCAGACAGGACATGAAGAGGGATTATCCAAGACACATTTTAATTAATATGCCTAACATAGAAAGCAAAGAGGCTGGTCGTGGTGGCACACATCTTTAATCCCAGCACTCGGGAGGCAGAGATAGGAGGATCACAATGAGTTCAAGGCCACCCTGAGACTACATAGTGAATTCCAGATCAGCCTGGGCCAGAGTGAGACCCTACCTTAAAAAAAAAAAAAAAAAAAAAAAAAAGCAAAGAGAAAATACTCAAAGCTGCAAGAGAAAAGCAAACCATAACATATAAAGAAAATCCATCAGACTTACCTCAGACTTCTCATTAGAAACCATGAAAGCTAGAAGGGCTTAGAATAATGCTCTTTAGGGCCTAAAGAAGTATGGCTTTCAACCTAGACTACTGTATCCAGCAAAGCTATCCCTCATAATAGATGGAAAATTGAAAGTGTTCCATGAAGTAAACCAGCTACATGACTATTTGAACACAAAGCCAAAATTACAGAATATTCTACAGGACATATCCCACACATAAGAAACAAGAAATCTACCTCAGAAGAGTACCAGAGATCAGGCACGACAATCACAGTCAGTGTGCTAACAACAGCAGCACAGACACCAACCTCCATTAATCCTTCAACAGGGCAGGGCTTAGAGCAAACCTCACAGTTACATATCTCAATATAAATGGACTTAACTCCCCTATAAAAAGACACAGACTTGCAGGGTGGATCAGAATAATGGACCCTTCCATCTGCTCCCTTCAGGAAACCCACCTTACCTCTAAAGACAGCAATCTTCTTAGAGTAAAAGGATGGAAAACAGTTTATCAGGCATGTGGAAGTAAAAACCAAGCAGGTATGGCTACATTAATCTATGACAAAATAGACTTTACACCAAAATCAATTAAAAAGGATAATGATGGTCACTTCTTACTCATCAAAGGAATGATCCAACAGGAAGATATCACCCTCATTAACATGTACGCACCAAATATGGGTGCATCACAGTTTATAAAGGAAAACCTACTCAAAAATAAAGCAGAAATAGACTCTAACTCCATCATAGTAGGAGACTTTAATACACCTCTATCATCTCTAGACAGATCAAGCAAACAGAAGATCAGCAGGGACACAACGGAGCTGACCAGCTGGGGATAACAGATATTTACAGAACATTCCACCCCAAAGACACAGAATATACATTCTGCTCAGCAGCACATGGGACTTTTTCTAAAATTGATCATATCCTAGGTCATAAATCATCCCTAAACAAATTCAGGAAGATTGACGTAGTTCCTTGCATCATATCAGACCATAATGCATTAAAGGTAGAAATTAACAATGGAACAGGATCCAGAAAATGCACAAGTACTGGCGCCTGAAAAATTTGCTCCTAAAAAATGATTGGGTCATCCAAGAAATAAAACAGGAATTTCAAAATTTCCTGTTTTAATGATGATGATAAAACATCTTATCAGAACTTGTGGAACACAATGAAGACAATCCTAAGGAGGAAGTTCATTGTGCTAAATGCCATCATATCAAAGACAGAGAAGTCTCAAATCAATCATCTAACCACCCACCTAAGGTCATTGGAACAGATGGAAAAAGCTAAACCAAGGAGCTCAAGATGAAAGGAAATAATTAAAATCAGAGCAGAGATTAATGAATTGGAAATCAAGAAAATGATTAGAAAAATAAATAAAAGAGTTGGTTCTTTGAAAAAGTTAATAAGATTGACAAACCCCTGGCCAATCTAATCAAACGAAGAAATGAGAAAGTCCAAATCAACAAAATCAGAAAGGACAATGGGGAGATCACAACAGATCCCAAAGACATTGGAAATATCATCAGGTCATACTTCCAAAACCTCTACTCCACAAAATTTGAGAACCTGGAAGAAATGGAAAAGATTTTGGACACCTACCAACTACCAAAGATTAACCCAGAGCAAATTAAATCACTAAATAAACCTATCACATCCACAGAGATTAAAGATATAATCAAAAACCTTCCCAAAAGGAAAAGCCCAGGACCAGATGGTTTCTCAGCTGAATTCTACGAAGCCTTCACCATAGAGCTGAAACCACTCTTGCTGAAGATTGTTAGAAGCACAGAAAAAGAGGGAAGGTTTCCAAAAGCCTTCTATGAAGCTACCATTGCCTTAATCCCCAAACCAGGCAAGGATGCAACAAAAAAGAGAACTACAGACCCATATCTCTGATGAACCTAGATGCAAAAATCCTGAACAAAGTCCTAGCAAATCAGATACAATGCTACATAAAAAAAAATATTATCCACCCTGACCAAGTTGGCTTTATCCCAGAGATGCAGGGATGGTTCAACATACACAAGTCGATAAATGTAATCCACCACATTAATCGGCTCAAACAAAAAAACCACATGGTTATCTCAATAGATGCGGAGAAGGCCTTTAACAAAATTCAACACCACTTCATGTTCAAAGCTCTGGAAAGGATAGGCATAGACAGCCTATACCTCAACTTAATAAAGACAATTTACAAAACTCCTAAAGTACAAATTGTTCTCAATGGGGAACGACTCAAGGAGTTCCCACTCAATTCAGGAACAAGACAGAGGTGTCCACTCTCACCAGTGTTCTTTAACATAGTGCTTGAAGTTCTAGCCCAAGCAATAAGACAGGAGCAGGGCATAAAAGGGATACAAATCAGAAAGGAAGAAATTGAACTATCCCTCTTTGAAGATAACATGATCCTCTATATATCAGACCCAAAGAATAGTATCAGTAACCTCTTGAAGGTGATTAATACCTTCAGCAATGTGGCAGAATACAAAACTAACACACAAAAATCAGTAGCTTTTCTATATGCAGAAGACAAGCAGACAGAAAAAGACATCAGGGAGACTGGCCCATTTTCTATAGCCTCAAAGAAAATCAAATACCTTGGAATATCACTAACCAAGGTTGTAAAGGACTTATAAAAGGAAAATATTGAAACACTCAAGAAGGAAATAGAGGAGGACATGAGAAGATGCAAAGATATTACATGCTCATGGTTAGGAAGAATCAATATAGTAAAAATGGCAATCCTGCCAAAAGCGATTTACAGATTCAATGCCATGCCGATAAAAATCCCAACCTAATTCTTTACAGACATAGAAAAAATAATCTCTAAATTTATTTGGAAGGGCGAAAGACCTCGAATAGTGAATACTATTCTAAGTAAAAAATCCTACTCAGGAGGTATCACCATGCCTGACTTCAAAACATACTACAAAGCCATAGTAAATAAAACAGCATGGTATTGGCATAAAACACAGTCAGATCAATGGAACAGAATTGAAGACCCAGCTTTAAATGGAAGTAACTTTAGTTATTTGGTCTTTGACAAGGGGGCCAACAATGTACGCTGTGCCAAAGATAGCATCTTCAACAAATGGTGCTGGACGAATTGGATAAACATGTAAAAAAATGAAACTAGACCCACTCCTTTCACCATGCACAAAAATCAACTCCAAATGGATCAGAGACCTCAATATAAATCCTGTAACCCTGAACACCCTGGAAGAAAAAATAGGAGGAACACTACATGAAATAGGGTTAGGGAAAATTTTCTTGAGCAAATCTTCAGCAACCCAGGAAATACAATAATCCCTTAACCAATGGGACCTGATCAGGCTCAAAAGCTTCTCTACAGACAAATAAACCATACTCAGAGCCAATAGACCACCATCAAACTGGGAGATGATCTTTACCAGCTATAACTCAGACAAAGGCCTAATCTCCAGATCTTACAGAGAACTCAAAAAAATACATAATAAAATCTCAAACAACCCCCTCACAAAATGGGGCACTGATCTCAACAGAGAATTCACAGAGGAGGAAACACAAATGGCCTTGTCCAATCTAAGAAAGTGCTCAGCATCCTTAAGCATCAGGGAAATGCAAATCAAACCACAATGATGTACCACCTTACTCTGGTCAGAATGGCAATCATAAAGAAAACCAACAACAATTGCTGCTGACGAGGATGTGGGGAAAAAGAAACCCTCATTCACTGCTGGTAGGATTGCATACTAGTTCAACCGCTATGGAAAGCAGTGTGGAGACTCCTAGACAGAATGGACATAGAATTACCAATGGACCCAGCTATCCCTCTACTAGGCAACTACCCGCAAGATGTCACATCTAGATGCAGAAACTTTTGTATAACTATATTTATAGCAGCTCAATTCATAATAACCAAGAATTGGAATCAACCAAAATGCCCATCCATGGAGGAATGGACAGTGAAACTCTGGTATACTTACAGGATGGAATTCTACTCAGCTGAAAGGAAAAATGACATATCAAAATTTAGAAAAAAATGGTCTGACTTTGAGCAGATGTTACTAAGTGAACACTCAAAAGAACAGAGAATCAAATGCTGCATATTCTCTGTCATATGTGGTCCTTAACCAGGATAACCATAAACTCTATGCAGACTAGTAGAAAGAAGCGAGAGTTTATGAATGAGGGGTAAGTGATGGGGGGAGGGAAATGGCTTAAGCATGAGGCTAAACCAAATTAGGTTCAAAAACATAAAATCCTCAGGAGTATAGTATAATCTAAAGAGCAAGTAGTGGGCGTCAACTGGAAAGAGGGGCCATGAGTAGTAGGGGAGAGAGTCTAAGTCTGAGAATAATTGATCATTCTGAAAAGCCCTGGTCCCAGTCACCGGTTCCTTCCCTCACTGAGCTGTTGACCAAAGTGACCCATGAGGTTCCAAAAACAAGACAGAATTCTGTCAAAGCCCTTAAATGCCCTCCCCAGGCCTGAGGCAAAACCCTGTAGCTGAAGAAACCACAGAATGCCATTGATCAGCATCCAGAGACCCTTCAAGATCCGGAATGGTAACCAGCCCCCAGGTGGTAATCAGTGTATTGCTGGAAGGCACTGCACAAGCTGCCACGGGAAGTTGATCAAAGACAGCTGGAGTAAACAGAGACCACTGGCATGAAACACAGTCTGCGGCCATGAATAGTCTGGCCATACCTCCTACTGGGAGAGAACAGTGAACCAAGAAAGGAGCACTCGTGCAATGGAGGAGCCTGGGCCTGGGGGAGACAATCAACAGCTTTTAAATTTTGCCAAATATTCCACTTAGGGAGGGGGAGCCCTTGACTGGAACTGGAGATTCAGGGCAATAGGCACCAGTTCCCGTACTCTTGTGTTCACAAGAAAAGATGCACTATGCGAGCAATTGACAGGGAGGCTACTAAAAATAGAATCTTGGTAATCCAGAATTGTGTATATTTTTTAACCTATACTCATCTCACTCTCTGATGGATAATCTGTTTGTATTTTTCAGGATACAGCGAGAGAGCTGTGACCCATCTAATCCTACCATCCCACCATAGGCAGATAGCTGAGATCTTGGCAAGAGATGAGCCACCACTGCCATATCGTGGAGGATCCATATGGAATTCCACAGAGAATGACAGGACGAACAAGGGACCCACAGCCACAGTCATTCAATCAACACAGGATAAGCCAGGGTGACAGAAACCAACAATTTTTGACACAAAGACCCCTAAACTCACAACATTAAAGCAGCCTTAATACTCACCCACCATGACTCAGGGAACTGAGCAGAAGAGGGGGTGGAAAGATTGTAAGAGCTGTGGTGTGGAAGACTATCCAGAGGCATGGCACCCCTCAGTAACAACACACTTGGGGCAGGAGAATCAGGCTGAGTATTAGGCTATCCATGGTCCCCTGCCACAAGGACTGATCCAGACGACCCATGGAGGAGGATATCCAGGTGATTGGGGATGGAGAAGGGGGGGGAGGCTTTGGGGAATTCGGGATAACAACTCATTGTTTGCCCACTAAATAATGTAACTCATTATGGACAATAAATATATATTTAAAAAAAACAAAAAAATATCCATTGTAGGACTTAATTTCTTTTGTGACTACTTCTAGTCATTGGTTCTTAAAATTTTTATAATCTCATACCATGTAAATGCCGTACAACTACAGTATTGAGGACTTAAACTTCTTTCCAACAGTGCAGACATCCTGTGTGAACCCAACTTTCTTATCAGAATTCAGGTGCTGAGGACAGTGATGAAAGGGTCTCTGCATAGGCACATGAGTTGCCACGAGGTGCAGAGCACCTGGCCTCAACCTAGCAACAGAGTCCACAAAAAGCTCACCTTCCACAGTATGTTGAGAAAAATGTTCTTTCTTCTCAGAAACCAATTTCCAGACCATTGTTACAAAGACAACAAATGTATTATTATCTTCTGTGACACAGAGTACTAATTTTTTTCTACGTAAAGTATGTAATTTATTTTTTCCCATTTGCATTCCTCCAAGTGACAATTTCTTTTTTTTTTTTTAATTTCCAGGTACAAAGAATTATTCCCAGATTACTCTTAACCTGAATATCTTATAAATTGAAGAGTGTCACATCAACAAGCCACCCACCCAGGTAGCCACCCACCCAGGTAATGAAGGCCAGCCTCTAAGATCCCTGTTTTAATGCCCATTGTCTTGAACAATAAGAAGAAAATTGTTTTCCCAGCTTGTAGTCTGAAATGTAAAACAGGAACCTTCTTGTATAGAAAGTAAGTGAAGTTATACATTGTTCTATAAATGCAATATGGTATGTACAATCTTCATACATTAAAAAGCCTTGCTTTCCCTTTAAATAAAAAATGCCTCCATAGCCTATAATAAGCCATACCTTGAAGATGCCAGATAATCAGAAATGTCTGTGAAAAAATTCCGCATAAAGGAAGTAATCAACTTTTTCGAGGCAATGACGGGGTAGAAAACAATATTCAGACAATTATATTGGCTCTTTCTCATTTATCTTAGGAACCGTGTTTCATTCTTAAGGTGGTTAAGCTTTAAAAACCCTCATCTCACAGTGAGACAACAGAGACCCAGGTTAATGCAGTTTTTGTTTAATCTCTACAGAAAGTACAAGGAAGAACAGGGCTTACTTTTTGGTTCCCAACCCCATCACTTCATTACTTAGTAATTCTTTTCATTTCACTGTGTGATAAATGTTTTAATAATTGAATATAAAGGGGGTGAGAAGACAAACCCACTGAAGCAGATAATTTGATATTTCCATCGTGTTTATTTTACTTGATTATCTGTGTGGCAAAGGAAGCATGCTTGCTGAATGGTACTTGTCCATGTTAAAGAGACATTAAGAACAATGGTCGAAAACACTTTTCTCAGATAAACATGGCTTCAGATCACATTCTGCCACCTACCGAACCTTCCTGACACTGGGGAAGGCATTTAGGCACTCTGAATGTTAGTTTCCTCATACCTAAAAGGGAACTGATCAAACTATCTCCTTCACAGACTTAGTTTGAGGATAAAATGACTTATCATATGTGATCTTTAAAACCCGCTTGTCGCTGTAAGTGCTGCAGCTACTGATGGCACCATTTCTAAATTCAGGAATTACTTTTGCCACATTCAACTCATCACTTTTTGTTACAGCAAGTTACCAGCCTCAGGTGAAAACAAAGACGTCCCATCTCGGGGAAGAAGTGGGCAGGGTGGGGTTGTCTCTACCACAGTGGGCAAATGCTCTCTCTCACTGAAGAAAATCCACACAGAGTGAAAACATATTATGAACTACATATACACATATAGACATATTTTAATTATTACCTAATTTCTTTAAAATCATTTTAAAATAGTTTTTTCTCTTTTTAAAACATCTTTTTTGCCAATAATTCCATACATTATATGAACAAATCTTGTGGTGGTACCCCTATTTCCCTTCTCCCTGTCCTCAACCCACTGGGGGCCCTCCTTGGTGGGCATACTGGATCAATCCATGGGGTAGGGGGTGATGAATTGCATAAGAGGTAGTCAGTTCCCCCCCACACACACACACTTTGGGTGTTGTTGCTGAGGGGAGCATGTCTGGATATTCTCCCCCACCATGACTCTTAGATTCTTTCCTCCCCCTCTTCTGCTCAGTTCCTTGAGTCATGGTGGGTGAGTTTTAAGTCGGCCTTATTGTTGAGATCTTAAATGTCTCTGGACTTCTGCTTTGGGTTGTGTTGGGTATCCTTGGTGTCTGTCTCCATTGTTCTTTCATGAGTTACCTGACTTTCTGTGGTGGTAGGTCTGTTTAGTATTCAATTAAGGAAAATATGGGAAATCACATTCAAAGATTTTTAAAATAAAAAAATGCTTAGCTAAGTGAATTTAAAATAATAATAAGGCATCTGGTTCTTTTAACATCTTAAATGGATCAAGTGTTTATTGCTTCTACTAGTAATCCACAACTTTTATATTAAAATTAAAAGGTCTTGTTAATAGTCATTCAAATTTTAATTGACTTGAAAAAGTAAAATTTATAAAAATAAATGGAAAACATGAAATGTGAATTTGTCTTATGGGAGAATCTTCACAGCATAGGCAAATAAATGATAAGAACCCACTGTTCTGGCCCAGTTGGTCTGAAGGTCTTGATTCATGGATACTCCACAGCATGGAAGGTATTTTGATTAAAAATGGACAGAGGTAGAAAAGAGAAATGGGTTTTTTAAATGACTCTTCTATTTGGGCAAAATAAGACTGGTTTTCTTTTGTTGCTGGTTTTGCTGCCCATTTAGAATTACAAGTACATGGCTAAATTCAGCCCTTTTTCCAGGTTCAAAATATTCTCCATGTTCCAGAGCCTTATAATCTTAAAGTGACAAGTTCCTGACATCCCCTTATATGTTTCTTTATTGATTATTTTTTATTTACATGTGTGGAGGGGGAGAGGGGTGTGTGCATGCACACATGACATCCTCTTGCCATGTAAAGAATACCAGATGCCTGCACCACTTTTTGTGCCTGGCTTGACTTTATGTGAGTATTAAGAATCTCACCTAGGTTGATAGGCTTTGGGACCAAGGGGCTTTAACCACTGAACCATTTCCCAGCCTTATTTATTTTGTGACAAGGTTTCATATAGCACATGTAGGCATCAAATTCACTATGTAGCTGAGGATGACTTTGAATTACTGACTCTTGCTTCCATCTCCCAAGGAATAGGATTATAATGTTTGATGCCTAGCATTTTAATACACAAATCACTATTCTAATGGGTCAGCCATTGAAATAATGGCAAGGAAGTGAAAATTATGTCTAAATGGTAGTGATTAGAATAAGAGGGTTTGTTTTTTGGGGAATAGGTCTTCTACAGAGCTGCTAATGGATCTGTAGACACCATGACAACAGAAGGCCAGATTTTGCTTTTTTAATCTTCATATCAAGTCACATCCATAAACACTAATGCTGTTAAAGAACATAAGAGATAACCATGGGGCAGGAACCAGTGCTTGGGCCTTTAGAACATTACATGAAGTGCTTTCACTAAATGAATTTTGGATAATGTGACTCAGGGCTTAAAAACAAAACAATCTTGGAGAATACTATGCATATATAATACCAAAAACATTTAAAAATCTTAGAAATCTAAAAGTAATATGTAATTCAGATCAGCAAACACCCATTGATGCATAAAACAGAAAAATGCACTAAGAAAATACAAAGGTGCATTCATTATTTCCACTGACGGTGAACAGTATAAAGGTAGGCTTTAGCTAGTATAAAACAACAATTATAGTTTAAATACTAATCAAATGGAATAAGAACTTGAAGAAGCAAATAAATAAGAAAAGAGAGGTGGAGGCATTTGACAAGAATCTGACCTATATTTCACATTCCATTTTTTGAGGCAGAATTTCATTATTTAGTCCAGAGTCAATGTCTTGAACACCCCGATTAAGCCCCCAGAATACTAGGAATACAGGCAAACACCACCCCAACCCATCTAATTGAATTTTGACCAAAAAAAGGGGGTAGGGAGAAGAACACAAATGTAGAAGGTGGTATCCAGGTCACCTATGTCACCATAATCTGGAAAGAAAAGAAGTATGAAAAGAAAGAGGAAGATGTGATGAAAAACTCTGTGGTGCCCCTGGTAAGACTATGAATATTAGACAAAGAGGTTAGTACTGAGTGAACAGAGCAGAACCCATGAAGACTATGTTTCTTGTTCTCTGGTGTTTAAAAACAACACTGAAACGCAGCCTTTATAATAGTTGTCTCCACTGGAGGGAGTTAGAATGGTTCTTTGCTGAGAATACCTCATTACCATGTCCACATGAGATCTTTCCTCTTGAGATGCCTTTGCATACATTTAAAAATATATTAGACTCATTCAATATGTCTATTTGATCCAAATTTTTTTAGTACTGAATTATCAATATAGGATATAGGAGCCCTAGTGGAAAAAGAATGATAATCTGTACATGTACTTTAGGCTTTAGTTTACTTTACTGTGGGGTGTCCTGGGAGGTTAAATTTTTTATACTCAGTTTATAGAATTGCCATTGGAAAGAGGTTTCATTGATCCATGTTATCTTTACTGTATATGAAATAGGGAAACATTCCAATATGTCCTCATGAATACATTGACTGATACCTATGAAGTCACTCCAGTCCAACACAATGAAAACTGAACAAACTATCCCATCATTTTAATCACTATTTCCATCAGACTGAATTTTGTTCTTTGTACATACCTTTTAACTACTATTTCTGTCAAAATAACAAGCCATTAGACCCAGGCAAATGAATGATGATATATATATATATAACCCTGCTTAAAAACATTATATGTATGTATAATGTATAATTTATATAATGTTTTTAAGTAGGCTCTCTCCATAGCCCAGGCTGACCAGGAATTCACAATGTAGTATCAGGCTGACCTCAAACTCATGGCGATTCTCCTACCTGAGCCTTCCAAATGCTGACATTAAAGGCTTGTGCCACTATGCCTGGCTCAACTTCTCCATATTTTCTCCAATGCAGGTCTGCCCATTCTTTGTCCTTGACCAGTAGAATGTGTTTTAAATGATTAATATTTTAGGTCAAATAATTAACATGGAAGGGAATCTAAATAAGATTAGAAATAAGTTTCTTTTAGCTATGTGCCTCCAGCACATTGTACTTATCAAAGACGCCTTAAGACTGAACATTACAGGTTACCTAGGAAACATGCAGTAACTACACTTAAAAACAACACAAAGATTGCTAACTGAAGTTGAAATGCCATTTTTAAAAAATCTATTTTGGGGATGGTAAAAGAAATAGTTAACAAGTGAAGATCATCACACAGCTACTGTTTTATTTAGATTTTTCTTCACACACTTCTCTACTTTCCTTCTTGTTCTGCAGCTGAGTTGCTCTTAAAAGAATTAAAGTATATAATAATGAATCAAGAGTGATGGCTCTTTATCAGCCATGATATTGTTCACTAACTTTAACCCCATGTTTTCCCCTATGTTGTGAGAATTCATTTTCATGTATTTTTATGTCATCATTTTAGCATTCACTAACGTAGGGTAACTGTGTTATATTTGTATCACTGTGACGAAATACCTGAAATTTACACCTTAAGGGGAAAAGGATATTTATTTCTGCTCATGATTACAGAGGTATCAACCATAATTGCAGGCAGGGTGTGGAAGAGCAGCTCACAGCAGGGCAGGCAAGAAGTAGAGAGTAAGAATGCCTATGTTGACTGGCTTTCTCCTTTCCTCACTTCATTTTATTCAGGTCCAGCCTCTTGGATAAGGAATAGGTCTCCCCTGACACTTATCAGGATGAATATTGTGCTAATCTCCTAGATTCCTCTCAATCCAATCATGTTGACAATTAAGATTAATCCTCACTGGGATTAGAGAGATGCTGCCATGGTTAAAGATGCTTGTATGCAAAGCCTGTTGGCACAGGCTCAATTCCCCAGCACCCAGTAAAGCTACAAGCAAAAAGTTTCATAGAGATCTGGTGTCTGCAGTAGCAAGAGACTCTGGTGTACTCATACACACACACACACACACACACACACACACACACACACACACACATACACACACACACACACGAAAACAAATAAAAGTAAATCTAAAAAGAAAACTTCACCCTGATCATATATCTTTTTTTATAATACAATCATAGCTACTGTCCTAGAAAATTATTTATGATATATGATCTTACTTGAAAATTATCCAGGATTGGATTTTTGCCATAATTTAGTGTTCATTGTATACATAATAGATTTAAGAGTATGAAATTGCCCTAGGATAGAATTGCCAATGAGGAGCTAAGATAGATAACTGAAAAAATATATAAATAGCTGGCTGTATTAATTTTTACAGCACTTACTCCTAGATAATATAATAATGTTGTTATATAATTCACTATAGCCAAAATGACAAATATCTTTCTTTTCCAACCCTCCTGTCCAACGTAATAAATTCTACGAAGAAGGCACAACCTCATGGCTCATAAATGAAAGAAGATGAAGTGCACACACAGTGAGTTGCTATAATTCTGCAAGCCCACAGGAGCAACTTAGCAAGAAATCAAGGTCACCTTGGCTACCTCCCAATCTTAAATTTACCACGGAGAAAAATACCTCCAGGTGGGAACTTCCTAAAATACTGAGAGCTGTTCCAGTGTTTTCCAAAATCCAATTACCAAGTGCATCAATAAGACCAGACAAAGTGATACAGCTTTTGTGTATTTTCCAGGTGCAGTGCAGTCACGCCTCTGTACCAAGAGGCTTGAGAGTGGCCTCTGGTCCAGGCCTCCAATGGGAGGAGCAGCAGTGATAAGGAGGCAGAATTCCACTGCTCTGAGGAACGCCTTACTTACCACTGGAGGAAGATATTATTCTTCCTATCTCACCACCATTTGTTTGGCACAGCAAATGAAAATTACACACTATGGTTTAATAAAATAAAAATGACACTTTAAAGCTCCTCAAACCCAACACCTCTCTGTTTTGTGTGTTTAAGACTGTCTTGTTTTTCTCATTTTTTTTGTGACGAGAATTGTAATAATCCTAACCTTTAAAGTTGTTAAATGGAAATAAAATAGAAAATGTGAGGCGTCTGGCATGATGTCAGTCTCTAATGCATTCTGAAAGTAGGTTCTGAGCTGTACGGATGATCAGGTAGCCACAGCCAGGAATAGTGTCGCCAGAGTTTTGTTCTTCCAATGGCTCTTTCCTATGAAAAAGCTTTCTTGACTAAATAGACCAGGAGAAGTGCTTGCTAAGGTATAAATTCTGAATCCTCCCACCCAGAATTCGAATTTAAATATGTGCAACAAAAGTCCAGAGAGTGTACATTTCACACTAAGCTCCCCTGCACACCTGGTAGCCTGGACCGCACTGCACAAACGCAGGTTAGAAACAATGAAGTCTAGTGACTGCCTCCAGGCTGAAGTTTTCTACTAGCATCTCTCCGGATATCAAAGCAAGGCTGTATTTCTCAAACTGAATTTAACATCAACCATAAAACTACTGTTGCTTCTATAAATGATTCTTTTTCCTTAAAGCCTCAATACATTCATTTCTTCTTGACAAGCCAAAATGAACACAAATCTTAAAACCTCACATCTTTCTTCTCCATCCATCTTCTCTGCCTTACTTGCTATGCACTATCATATCACAGTCCGACCATCTTGGGTGTTTGTCTCCATAGTCTCTGTTATATCAATCCTCCTCCGGCTTCTAAATCTTAATTCCTGATGCAAAATAATGATCTTATTACACCATATACATTTATGATGGCAATGTGAAAACTGAGACCCTCATATATTGGTGATGGTAGTAAGACAGAACAGCCACTTTGAAAAACAGTTTAGTAATTCCTGAAGTAGAAAATGACATTACCATAAAACTACTAATTTCTCCATTGCAGATATATGTGAATATTTATGTCTGACTTGATAAAAATATGTGGCACATATAACACAATGGTACTGCATTCAGCCATAAAGTGAAATTGTGAAATTTTCAGAAAAATGGATGGATTTGGACATTGTATAATAAGTGAAGGGATCCAGACTCAGAAAGACAAATATCATATGCTTTCCTCTCATAAACACAAATAAATGAAGTATACTAGAAAGGGGACCACAAGACTGTAGATAGAGGTTTTAAGGAAGGTATCAGTAATAGAACTCATATGCCATGTAGGTAGAAGAGCACCAGAGAGAGTCAGGAGGATGTGAGAGAAAAGTGGGTAAGGAAGATGCATAAAAATTCCTGTGTGAAAATTCTATAATGAAATCTATTCCTTTGTATGTAAATTAAAAAAAACAAACCAATTATAGATATAAATATGATCACACAAAGATGTGCACATGAATGTTCATAATGGCAATATTAATAAGAAAGTAAAAGGAACTGAAATATGTACCTATTAATTGCTAGACAGCTGAAAGGTGGTACGTTCATATAGCCATTTATGATGCACCATGAAAGAAAGGCAACAATGACATATTCTACGACACCGACCGGCCTTGAAAACACTACCCCAGGGCTGGAGAGATGGCTCAGCGGTTAAGGCACTTGCCTTCAGTGCCTAAGGCCCCGGGTTCAATTCCCCAGGACCCACATAAGCCAGACCACACAAGGTGGTGACCATGGTGCACTCTCCTCCCAGTCTCTCTCTCTCTCTCTCTCCCCCTCTCTCTCTCTCTGTATCTCTGCTTGAAAATGAATAAATAAAATATTAAAAAAAAAAAAAAAAGAAAACACTACCCCAGACACCAAAGGCCACGGATTGTACAGAATAAGCAAATTTCTTCAGAAAGACACAGTAAATTAAAGGTTACCAAGGTCTGATGTGTTGAATGAGATGTCCCCATAGGCTCATGTGATTTGAATGCTTATGTCCCAGCTGGTGGCAATCTGAAAAAGTTGTGGGGCCTTAGGGTGGTTGAGCCTTGCTGAACCATGTGTGTCACTGATGGTGGACTTTGACATCTATTCGTCCAGCCCACTGGGTGTCCAGAGCTCACCCACTCAGACTACTTATTAACTTGCAGTTGATGTAGCAATGAGACACAGGCTTCCTGTTCAGGCCTGTCATGCTTACCCTGCCATGAGGAATCTTCCCCTTGAGACTGTAAGCTGAAATCAACTCTTTCCCCCAGTAATCAGCTTTTGTTAGGTGTTTTGTCCCAGCAACATGAAAGTATCTGGTATGGAGTTTATCTTGTAGGGGCTGAAAACTATTCCGATTATATGGTGGTGCTGGAGGCACAAATACGAAAATGGCCTAAAGCCCAATAGATTACGCACTTTAATAGAATGAGTTTGATATTACCTGAATTATCTCCCTGTTCATAAACTGTCCTTAACACCTCTCCCGTGTCTCCAAAAGAAAAGTACTTGTTTCCTGAATGGCCATGTCAAGCTCACTGTGTGTCCTGTACCCTGCCTAATGAACTGTTGTTTTTTTACAAGTCCTGGTGCAGTTTCTCTCCAGGTCAAAACTATTTTTCAACAATCTGTGCTACATGAGTAATTACCATAATGTTTTATATAATATCAGTTCTATATACCTGAATACTTAGCAAAACAGCAAGCCATTTGCTTTGAAATTTCATTGTCTTGTAAACTTCATGTGTAGTAATCTTCCCTTAAAGAGTCAATATGCTGAGACCTTTAAAATAGAGAGGATTATGTCCTGGCAGAGCAAGATAAAATACTATTATCACAGCCATAGGTAAACATACATGTGTGAGCACTGCACACATACTCCACCCTATTCTGTTTATCTTCTATCTGTTGCTTGTTTTGTGCAATCATTTTATAGCTATCCAATCATTGGTTTTCTAATAACATGCATATATATATATATATATATATATATATATATATATATATATATATATATATATTACTAAAACCTAAATGTTTGTGTGCTCTAACTCCCAAGAAGTATTACAAGGTAGAATATTGAATCCAACTCCCAAAGAAGTATTACAAGATAGAATGTTTGGGAGGGGATTAATGAATAGAGCTCATGAATGGAACTCATGAATTTATGAAAGATGTTGGAGAGATCTATTATAAAACATGATGACACACGGCTGTGAAAAGTCTTCAATTAATAGTGATATATTGTGTTCTTGAGAGGACTAGGGAAATGGATATTATGTCTTGTCAACACAAGCATTATGCTTGCTGAAGCATGTATATTTTAATTAATTTGGTTTAGTCATTCAACATATGTACCTCAAAACATTATATTTTATACAATAAATACAACCATTTTAACTGTAAATTAAAAAATAATGATAAGGGAAGAAATTTGAGATAGATGTTTTGGTTCTGTCACATAAATACACAGCCAAAGAGCTGACCATGAACTACAAAGAGGCTCTGACAATGAACCTGTGAACCTGTGGGTGCCTTGAACTTTGGCCTCCAAATTGTGGAAATAAATTTATGTTGCTTTTTTGTTATAGAAGACCCAATAGGGCTATTGACTATATATGTGCACACACACCTATATAATAACTGGATGAATAAGCAGCACCTATTCAGTCCCAAAATTTCTCTGTTGCTTTCTGCATGGCCAGCATTGCATATAACATAGAAGTGAGTACGGAAAAAGAAGTAACACCCAGGAAGTGTAACTCTTCTACTCACACACAGACATTCCACCTTAGCCCCATATTGCATGCCTGTCTTAGCTGATGACAGTTCCTGTTTCAGGAGGATGCTCTTTTGTCTTCTCTGTCTCTACAAGTAAAATGTTGAGTAGCCAATGTCACAACTACACTGATTGCTTCCTCATATTCCCCTGAATTTGATTAGCAGAATATGTTCCAGGGAAGGTTTACATCTGCCTGGTAACTTTAAGTCCCATTTCATTTCTGTTAAAAACACAGAAAGTGTAGAGAGTTAGGCAATAAGCATATGAAATTGAAGATGAATTGACTGCAAGTCAAGTCTTAGTGTTGGAATAAAGACTCTTTCTCAAGTAATACTCATTGACAAACATGAGTCAGTTACCTCTTACTGAGGTACTTGATACATCTTCATTATTTTCAACCTGTGCTAAAAATGGATGTGCCTTCGGCAATTTGAAAAATGAGAAGCACAAAAGACAGAATGCTAAGTGGCCAAAAACAAATGAGAAGTTGTAGATTTAAATGAACATTCGCCAGTTGTGGTGGCACACGCCAGTAGAATATTGCTGAAGAGGCTGAGGCAGGAGGATTAGGAGTTTGAGGCCAGCCTGGGCTACCCATTTAGCAGGGCATTGTGGCTCACGCCTTTAATCCCAGTACTCAGGAGGCAAAGGTAGGAGAATTGCCATGAGTTCAAGGCCACTCTGACACTACATAGTGAATTCCAGGTCAGCCTGGACTAGAGTGAGACCCTACCTCGAAAATCCAAATAAATAAATAAATAAATAAATAAACATTCAACTTCTTCCTTTTGATTTCTGTATTTTCCACAAAAGAGCCTATTATTTAAAATGTATTTATTTATAAGAAATAGATCTATATGGTGGGCTGGAAGGAGAAAGGGTTATATAGGACACACAAGTTCAGTTAGGCAAAGATTTCTAGATCCACTGGAAAGTATGGTGACTAGTTGATAATGTAGATTTCAAATTGCTAAATGAGTAGATTTTAAATGTTCTCACTGAAAAAAAACAAATGATGATCTGTTAGTAATGTATATGTTAATGAGTTTAATCATTTACAATGTATACATATATCAGAATATCACATCGTACCCATAAATACATATATTTACTTGTCAGTTAACAATTTAACTAGAATCAAGTAGCCAAAAATCAAACAATGACTCATCCATCAGAGATGTAAATGTCCGCTGTGTCTGAGTCCTGACACCTTATCCTGATAGCACATCACACTTAGTCATGCGGACTGAAACACAGACATTAAAGATGCATAGAAGGGGAAATGGGTCAAAGATAATTGACTCTGGTCACGTCACAAACACAAGCTGTCTACGCAGCAAGGTTGCAAGTTACCCCTACAAGGTTTGTCACCTCTGTACTGTGTACACAGACAAGGTAGAAAAAATGATGGAAACGTTATAGCCATCATGCCTTCAGGGATTTTTTCTCCTCCAAGTAAGAAATGAGACATTCTTGTGTAGTATTAAAGGCAAAAACCAAATCATTGTCACTGTTTTAGGAAAGAAACTGTCATAAGAAGTGAATGTCATGTCATAAGGGAATTCATGAACCATGTTTTCTTAGGGCACTATAACTAGCAGATAGATATGAAAGAATAGCACTTGCTTCACTCTTTCCATCCCAGCTTTGCCTATAGGATTTCAGTAGTTTGTATGACAATCAAATATTATGTCTGACAGAAAAGAAAGGAGTGGGAAAGGCCCACGGAGAACACTCGTGGTTCAAATCGCAGAGCTAATGCAGTCCGTGGATTACTTGGGAGGTCATTGTACACTAACACCCCAGTTTATCCACTCAGCTGGGTGGGCACAGTCTTGGGACAGAGGTAGGCCAACGAGCATAGCCACCAGGGAGAACATGGCAGTGGACAGCTCTTGTTTATTGTATAGATAAAAGTTGTTTATATAGAGGAAAAGGCAGAGACAGGGACATAGGCAGCAAGGGGATTGGTAGGGGCAAGGTAGTCTGTGGACGTCTCATGAGTGGATTGGCAGGGGCCAGTGGCCTGTGGATGCCTAGTTTGCATAGATAAGTGGGGGGGGGTTCTACGTGACTCTAGACATGTATAAAATGGTGATGGCTGCAGAGGAACTGCAACCTTATTGTCCAGGTTTGTTATTACAGCT
>PVHP010034415.1:0-19063 GCA_004024765.1 Zapus hudsonius
GTCAGAAAATTGAAAAACAGCTGAAAGGGAAGCGCCCCATGATGGCAAAGATCTGTTCTCAGTTAGCAATAGGAAGGACAGATTAGCTTTGTGCTAATGCAGTGTGTACTGTGAATTATTTATGGAGGCTCCTTGTTCAGCATTGTGGTTATCTAAACTGCCTTTCTTAATTACATTTAAACAAATGAATAAAAATGAGTTAGCTTGCTTTTCTCCACAAAGTACACTGATTATTTTGAGATTAACTTGAGAACTCATCAAGTCTTTCTTCAACAGGGCAAATACATGGACATTGAATTTGACTTCAAGGGTGATCCTCTGGGGGGAGTGATCAGCAACTGTGAGTATTTTACTTGAATTAAGTTCAGAATAATAAAACTAGTATTTACTTAATTATATTTTATTTATTGACAGTTTTTACCCATGATGTACATAATGTATTTTGATAATCCTGTCCCATTACCTTGTTTTAAAGCAAGTATGTATATGTACAATGAAATATTTCTTTTTCTTTTTGAGGTAGCATCTCACTGTAGCTCAGGCTGACCTGGCACTCACTCTGTATTTCCAGGCTGGCCTCAAAAGTCACAGTGATCCTCCTACCTCTGCTTCCTGAGTACTGGGATTACAGGTGTGTGTCACTACACCTGGCCATTTTTTTTCTTAGACTTCAAACTTTGTGTTTCAGATTGCCTTATGATATAATGTAATTTAACACTTTGTTTATTGAGATCTCACTATGTATCCAAAGATCTCAAACAGCCTCCCTGGTACTGGGATTACAGGTGTTCACCGGCATGCCTGGCTAAATGTTTTTAAAAAACACTTGAAAGAATTGTTACCTCTAGAAACATTTTGAGAAGTCTGCTAAAGAAATAAGGGCTTGTCTGTTCATTGCATCCTGTAAGTCTCTGAGACAATCCAGTATGAAAAAGATCCTCTAGGGATTATTTTCTTTTAGAAAATGTATTCTGTAAATACACACACACACACACACACACACATATATGCTAATTTAGTGATACTAAGGATAGAGTCCAGGGCCTTACAGATCGAACTAAGCTACACCTTCAGTCCTAAAATATAAAGTGTTAGTTTTAGATGAATAACATTTTGGGGTAGTCTTCATCTCAGACAGTGAGCAGATCTATGTAGCAAATGTTATTTTGGGAAGTTTTGCTAGAACTAACAGTATATTAAAATAGTTGAAATCTGATCCACCTGCTACTTAAAGCATGGATATATTAGCTTCCTTCAAACATGAGTAAAGAAATGAATAGGATTATGGGATGGCTTCTCAGTAGTCCCAGATCCTCAGAGTGGGCATGAGTGTACCACACAAGGCTGCCTGTGTCTTTTGTCACTGTAGCACTGCTTCCAGTGCTGTCACATCAGAGGGTCCATGATACTACCCTGACATTTCCATTTCTACTCATTGCAGGATTGACTAGATTGGAAATGAATAATAACCCTGGGTTGTGAGCACCTTCAGCTGTGGTCTTATTACTTCAGCCTTCTGGGTGTTTTGAGGACCATAGACTCCAATCTCCCATTGCCTAATCACCCCTAACACTATCAGGATTGGTAGCATGAAATAAATCTAAGTCTGGACTAGATACAAAAATGGCAGAATTGACTATAGAGTATCCAGAATATGTTCACACCATGTACATAGCACACCATGTAGCTGAGCTTTAAAACATTTTTGTTATGATTTCACTATGTTATAATAGCTTTTCAGGGCTAGAATTTGCTCATCTCTGAAATAACCAGAGTGAGCTGGATGAATTCTGTGGTCCTTCCCATTTCAGCATTCTGTAATTCTTAGATGATCTAACTTTTATTTTCGTTTGCATGACTATACACTTTCAGTGCCATTCATTGGATTATCTATATTTGTAAGAATACGTAATAGAGAAATGCCTGAAAGAGAAAGTTCTAGTATAAAATGGAATTGGAGAGGAGACTGCCTTTTAGGTTAGATGACTTTATAGGCCAATCTGGAAGCAAAAGTACAGTCTATGTTTGAAGAATATTCAAACATAGACTGTAACCAGAAGCAAATGATGGAAACCCCATCCAGACTTCCCAGGCAAACTCCCTTCTCAGCATATGACGGCTGATGAGCACAGCGTAGAAGGTATGCCCTTGTTTGAAGACTGCCATTTTCAAGAATGATTAATCTTTATTCTGCAAGCTATCCATGAATCTTTAGTGTTTTCTTTTTTTACAAGGCAGATTAATTAATATAATTAATAACAGTTGATTTAAAACAAGCATTATTTGCTGGTGTTTTTATTGTAGAACATTCTGGAATGATTTAATCAATATTGCTCTTGAGGATTCTAGGAAAATAATTAGGAGTTACTTCATTGTAAGTACGAGAAACTGCGTTGGTTTTAACTTTTAAATTTAAGTTCAAAACAGAAATGTCTTCCTGCCAATTCTTGGAGTATCCATGGAGAATAAATATTAAACACTCAGTTCTTTTCCAATTAAGATTAATATGTCTATATGGATAGGTTTCATATGGTGTTTGTTACCATTTGTTCCCATAATGAAATTATATTGAGATTTGTGGTAGTGGGAACACCCTGGCATTTGGTGCTTTGCTTTGGGGAAGAAAGGAGAACAGTGGTGAGGGCAGGAAATTTCACCCTGTGGAGACTGAGACAGGAGTGACTCATATGTGGTCACTGGTTTAAGGGGAGTAAGGCAGTGAGTAAACCCACTGGGGTTCTCTTGGGCCGCTACAGCTTAGCTTCTTACAGTTGGGAAAAGAACACGAGATTTGCCATTTGGTAAGACGGATATGTTGCCTCCTTTCCCAGCAGCCACTAGTAAAAGCAGATTGTTCTTGGCTAAAATTATTACCTTGAAAAAGGCACAAAGTGCCCTCTAGACAGTTGTACGCTCGGGAAGTGGAAAAGAAAAGGCCAGTAACTCATCTCTCTCTTTTTAAAAGAGGTTTGCTATAAAATTTAAGTCTGGAACTCACTAGAAAGTTACACATCCCTGAGGAGAATGTCATGAGGAAAGAAGTGTAATTAACAGCAGACATAAGTTGCAGAAGAGAAGATAAAATATGAAAATACATCTGGATATTCAGCCAATCTGAAATGACGTTTCTTCTGGTTTGTTAGGGTTTGGTGGTCTCTTACTATTCATACTCTTGTATTTGAAGATTTTTGTTTAGTGTTATAAACCGGGAATTTTGATACATCTATTGTTTTTTAATATTCCCAGGAACCTTCTTAAATCTTGTGGTTTTATGAGCCAATTTTGACTCTGGAGAAAAGGTGATACAAATCTCGAGGGATTTTATCAACTCAAAGAAGATAGCACAGAGAGTTATATGGGTAAAAATAGTTCATAGTGCATGTAGAGTACAAGAACTCCGCCTGTCTTCTTCACAGTAAGGTGGCAAAAGCCTAGTGTAAGACCTGACACATAGGTGTGTCCGTGCAGGAAATGAGGATGGGGCTGGAGGAATACAGGCACCCCTGCTTTGTCCTGTTCCTTGGGTGGGACTTGTTCACCTCTAACTAAACGATTCATCTTAAGGTCTGCAGCGTCCAAACAGAAAGAGAGCAAGTTCCTTAAATTCTGTTCCTCCCTTGCTTTGTTTTGAAATGGTATTACAGTTTTGAGATCATAAGTTAACATCTCAGGCACTTGTTATGGTGCTCAGCACATAGTAAGTAGGCAATAAATTTTTCATGATTAATTATTGCCTTATTTATTGTTTCTATCTCTTTACCAAATTCATACTATCTAAGGACAGAGACAGTCTGGATTAATGCCCAGCAAGTAAGAGTATCTGGCATTTGGAGTGTGTGTGTGTGTTATTGTTGTTGTTGTATGAATTAATATCACATGTGAAATTACACATGGCTGAGAAATTTGGGGAATCAAGCTCCTGATTTATTGGATTAATTTTATATGAATTTTGTGTGGAAATGGGGATTGAACCTAAGGTCTCTGCTTAGTGATACCACTGGACTATATCCTCAGATATCTATCCTTGGGTTCTTTTTATTTTGAAATAGCATCTCACCACATTGCCAAGGCTGGCTTTGAACTCACACTGACCACGAAGGCCTGGAACTTGCGACTTTTCTGTCCCCAAGGCTGAGATTACAGGCCTGTACCATGAGACCTGGCTTGAATGTTCTATGCTATGCATTGTAAACCAGTTTAAAATACTTTCCCTGAATCCCAGAAAGCAAACAAAATTAGTTGTCAAGCTTTATCTGTTATTATCTTTTGGGTTCAAACTTAAATAAATGATCCTGTGAAAAATGAAAACAGAAACATGCTGAGTTGGAATGTTTTTCAGTTACTCCTGCTACCCAGCCATTTCCTTGCAATGCTCTGCGAGTTCTGGAGTTAGTTTAGGCAGAACAGTTGGAGATTAGAATTCTCTAGAAGCTTTGATTTCTCTGTCGGACTCTGGCAAGGAAGATTCCAAGGCCAGGTTCAGCTGGGACCACTGACTGGAACCACCTACATGAATGTGGTCTTTGCTGTGTTTGGGCTTCTCCCAGCATGGTGGGTGCAATCTGAGAGAGTGTTCTGGGAGGGATGCCCTGGTGGCAGGGTTATAAGCAAGCCCGATGTACCCTGGGAAGGGATGTGTGCTGGTAAGTCACAGTGGGCACACGCTGGTCGTGCGTCAGGGATAGGAGACGTAGGGCCCACTTTGCAATAGGAACAAGTTGAAGAATTTGTGACAATTTTATTTTAAACAGCCATAGGCTGATGGGTTGTTTCAGGAATGGGCACAATTCTGTCCCTGTGTCCACACCCATTCCCACTGACTCAAGACTTGGCCATGAGATTTACTTTAGAAAAGTAGGACAGTCATCAAATAGAGCCTAAGCAGATTTAAAATTGGTTTCATATTGGCCTCCTGTTGTTCTTGGAGCATGTGAGCCAGCTTTGGTCTGTTGGGAGGGAAGAGGCTCACGGAGTGATATGCATGGGGACAGCTTACGTCAGCTGTCAGCCAACTGGCCACAAGCAAGCCCAGCGCTGATCAGTCTGGGCTCAGTCCAGCACTGCCCAGCTGACTCTCAGTCTTGAGTTGGTAAGTGGCAATGAGATTTGAGGAGCTTTGTTATACAGCCCAAGCTAACCGATGCGGGTGTCTGACAGATCATGTCCATTCCTTCACCAGTTGTGGAAAGCCGACATGGACATCAAGCTAGAGTAAAGCTTCATTAATACTAAAGGCAAGGTTGAAGACCTTGTCTTACGCACAGGTGTGCTTGTAAGGTATGCCTATAGTCCTCCACAGTTTGCTCGTCAGGCATTCCCTGGATCTCCTGTGAGCATTGCCTCATCTGCCCACAGCACTGCATGCTTGTCCTCCTTGTCCTGGGGAGGAGCTCAGCGGGCTCAGGAGTTACTCTCAAGAAATATTCCTCCCTGGAGAATCATGTAGTAGGAAGAAAGGACCTGCCCTCCAGGGAAGGTAGAGATGGAGCACGTGGCTCTCAGTCCCTTGCATGTTTCCTGGGAATTGATCGCGAAGGCTGTGCCAGCTTCTGGGTGTTGTCTACCTCGTGGCAGATCACTGCATCTGTTTGTATCCATGGCATGTAGGACACAGAGCACAATTTTACTCTCTTATAAAGGTTCTTGAGATTGATAGCTTTGTTCTTGTCTATCATGTCTTTGATTTTATTGATGGCAAATCATTGATTAAGAATGAAGGGGCAGGAGAGATGGCTTAGAGGTTAGGGCATTTGCCTGCAAAGCAGAAGGACCTGAGTTCAATTCCCCGGTGCCCATGTAAAGCCAGATGCACAGGGTGGCACATGTGTCTGGAGTTTGTTTGCAATGGCTGAGGGCCCTGGCATGCCCATTTTCTCTCTCTTTCTCTACCTCTTTTCCTCTCTCTCACTCTCACTGAAATAAGTAAAATATTTATATATATATATATATATATATATATATATATATATATATATATATATATATATATATAAAATGAAGCTGCCTGTGAGAACAAATTCCCAGGGAAACTCTGATCTGTTTTGTTTCCTGGGACCAGTTGCCTTAGGTGAACTTGAACATGATCAGTTCTCAGTAGCTAAGGGATATCCACCAGGAAACATTATCTGCTTTCAATCCATCTCTTTGAGGGTCACAGATCATCAAAAAATTAAGGCAATATGTTACAATGTGTCTGTCTGTGTCTCAACATTGATGATTGGTAGCAATAAAACAGATTTCAGAAGAGCAGTGTCCTTACTCAGTAGTAGACAACTTTAGATAAAAGTAGATGTTGCTCCTTTGTCAACTTTGCTTTGGCTCCCCCCCCAAAAAATGGTACTATGAAAAGTACAATTTTTATACTATGAAACTATTATGAAAAGCACTGTTTATCATGAACAAATTTATATACAAAGAAAGTAAAAAAGCAGGTGCTCAATATGCCTAGACCTCACATGAGGAATAGATCTGTTTACTAGTAGATATTTCATTATCTTTACTTCAGAGTTTTGTCTATAATTTTAGATTCAGATATATTCACGAGTAAATTGTTAGACATGAAATTTTTTATCAGCGAGCAATCATGAAAATACATATATGTGTATACACCTATCTCCTAATAAAAGCAGAAGCTACTTGTGCAGATAATAAACCAGGTAGGTGGTCTTTGGAGTTCTTTAAAGCCCAGGCTAATTTTTCTATTGCAGTCTGGAAGCTTTTGCAGCTCTTCATGTAACTTGTCCTGCTGTCTTGGGTGCTGATTTTGTAACTTCAGGACAGTGACTTGTGTTGTCTTAAAGAGCTGCAGAGTACGGTGGAGGTAGAGGTGTCGGTGGAGGTAGAGGTGTCGTAATGTCATGGCCTGGCAGATGTTCTAGATCTTTCACAGCCTTGACATATGGATAGATGGTGATCCAAGAGATACCAGGGCTGGCTGAGAGTCCTGAGGTCAGCATTCACATCCAGTTTCTTTTCTAGAATAACCATGCATAATGAATGGTTTGTATAAATACAGTTGCTTGATCTTTATAATCTTTGAACTTTTTCTTTAGTGAACCTTCCTGATGATCAGTCTTAAGGGTTTATTTTGTCTGTTTTCATAAAAATAAAAGGATTGATTTTAAAATTCATCGACCTAGCAGATAAGTAAACATAAATTTTATTTTCAGAATTTTTTTTTTTTTTGTTTTTTTGTTTTGTTTTTCGAGGTAGGGTCTCACTCTAGCCCAGGCTGACCTGGAATTCACTCTGTAGTCTCAGGCTGGATATCCTCCTCCACTCACAGCGATCCTCCTACCTCTGCCTCCCAAGTGCTGGGATTAAAGGCGTGCGCTACCACGCCCGGGTTATTTTCAGAATTTTCTATTGAAACTATCATGAACTTTGCTCAGCATTCCCTGGTTATTGGGCTGGTTGGTGAAGGAAGATAATTATCTAAGACAGGAAGAAAGTGATAAAAGCAAAGTTTCTTAGATTATATGCACATGCTGTTTTGATGTTTCCTTTTGCTTTAACAGAGGCATAAATGCAATGGATGATGCTAAATGGCTCTAAGATACTCATCTTGGAGTCATTGGAGAGGAAGTGTAGGGTCTGTGTAGGGTAGTCAGCATATTCAGAGTCATGAGCTTTCAGTGGGCGGGGGGAGGGGAGTTATTGTAATTTTTGTCCTCACTGTCAAAACTGAGACAAAGCTGAGTCTTTCATAAGCCTTCATCAAGAACTTAGACTACTTTTTCCTTCCCTGTTGATATTTAAGGTCTTTAGTGATAGAACCACAGTAGCAACCATTGGTGAGGATTTAACTTTATCCTTAATTCCATATACCTGCTTGGTCACAGAGTAGTACCCCCTGTCCATCCAGGCAGTGATTAGGAGGCAGGGCTGAGGGAACACCAGGAAAGGGTGGCAGCCTCCCCTTTTCCATTCAGTGAGGGACCACCTCTTTTTCAAGGAGAAGACATTGTACATAAACAAAGACATCATCGTGCTATGCTATCGAGTCCTTGCTCTGTTAGGTCCTTGGGTAATGGATTCTCTCTTCCTTCCTTCCTTCCTTCCTTCCTTCCTTCCTTCCTTCCTTCCTTCCTTCCTTCCTTCCTTCCCTTCCCTAGGGAGGTGTCCTTAGAAATATACAGGTGCATGTATTGTGAATTAGCTTGTAATTTCACAAAATTAAGAAAGGCCCTAAATGATGACTTGGTTCTTTGTGTCAAGTAGAAATGGCATGATAGGATAGGGGTCAAGTTCTGATTCCAGTGTTTTGTTTTGTTTTTGTCTCTGCTCTTTTTTGTTTCCTTTTGCATGGTTTAGCAGTTTTCTCTTTTGCAATATAAACTTACATTAAGATCTTGAGACGGGAACTTAGCTGCTTTGGAATATTAGGAGACTCCCACACTCTCTCCTCTACTAAGTGTCTGGATCTGGTAATAACGTCTCTAGATCTCACTAGCAGAGGCTTTGACTGAGTTCTTCTTGGGCCCCATTCAAGGCACATTTAGGTAAAGTGGTCAGGTGGGAAGTTCGTACAGCGAATTGAAGTTATGTTCTCTGCTTTGAGTAATTATTTGAGACGGCTTCATGCTGTTGTGCCCCGTTGAGGCATACACATTTAGCTCAATACACCAATAGGGGATAGTTCTAAACATTAGTAAACTAGTTGGGGGCAAAAATCTTCCCTAATTACTTTTCTCCCTGGAAGCTTCTGACTGATGGGAGATGTCCTAAAGAACCTTCAACAGGAGGCTCTGGGATAGACCTGCAGCTGTTGCATGTTGAGACTTGCTTAGTGAAGGCACGTAGTTCATGGGAAGCACAGCATTTCCAAGGGCTCAGAAGTTTTGCTTTTTTTTTTTTTTTTTGCTAGAAAATTATAGAGTATAAGCATAAACCATGTCACCCAAAGCTTTGAGTCTTGGCCTTGTCACTTCCTACATTTTCTCATCTATAGAACAGGGGTGATCGAGCTAACCTTATGATGGCTAGATATCCCAGGAGTGGGAAGGCAACTTGAAGTTCTCCCTCTGTTTCCTTTCTGCACCCTTGTTTTTCAAAATGACAGAGAGAATGGGTGTGTCAGGGCTTCTAATAGCTGCAAACACATTCCAGATGCACACACCCTTTTGCGGGTACTAGGGAATGGAATCCAGGTCATTAGGCTTTGCAGGCAAGCACCTTAATGAATGAGCCATCTCTCCAGCCCTCTGTCTTTCTTTCTAAACACTTAACATCACGCAGCACATTTAAATTGGGGAGCCATTACTGATCCTATCAGTATGTGTGTGGGTCAGGAAGAACATTTGCCAACATTCCTTTCTGCATACACAGTGAATGTCATTCTTTAACTTGCTGGTGGTTCTCTGCTAATCTCATGGCCACTGCTGTTTCTACACTCTTTGTTGTCTGAGTAGCTTTCACAAGGCTCACAGAGGAGGCTGGCCAGTGTGCACAGCTGCATTACGTGGCCAAGCTTGTGGAAGCATCCGATCTTGCTTTTGGAAAATGGTGGTGTCCGTGCCAAACGGTTGTCATCATGTTAGGATGCCACTATTGGGTGAGAGGCAGCAGCCTTACAGATACACAATGCTCGTGGGGTGTGGAGGGGTTTTCATGGCTATGAGAGAAGCCTGGGTTTTCTAGTCCCTTACCTTCTCCCTTGTCATCTCACCTCGGAAAGTCCTCCTTCAGTGCTGCTCCAGTGTGCTTCAGGTGGGAGCCAGGAGGAAGAAAGTCTTCATGTCATGTCGGCAGTCTGTTCTGGGCTCATTCCCAAATTGTTCTGGCATGTAGTGGGTGAGCAGTGAGCTGAGAGGAGTGTGTTTATGAGGGAGGGCGCAGGCTAACCCCTCGATTGTATTTCTCATGCGGCCCGGTTACTGTCTTCTAGACTTGGGGCACTTCCTCTGAAAGTTCTGTTCTCCAGCACTGCCTTTTAAGTAATGCCTAGGTTTCAACCTGATCAGAAATCCCCTGTGTCGGGCAGAAAGATTGTGAGAGCTGTGGTGGGAGAGAATATCCAGAGGCATGATGCCTCTGAGTAACAACATACTAGTGTCAGGAGAACCAGGCTGAATATTAGGTAGGCTATGATTCCCTGCCCCAAGGACTGATCCAGACAGCCCACGGAGGAGGATATCCAGCTGATTGGGGATGTGGAAGAGGGGCATTGGGGAACTGGGGATAACAACTCATCATTTGCCCATTAAATAATGTAACTCATTATGGGCAATAATAAATGAATAAATAAATAAGAAACTTCCCCTATTGATCTGTAGTTTCAATAAATACTTTCACCCCCCCCAAAATCCCCTGTGTCAGTGATATCAGGATAGAATTACTTTAATTTTATAGTTAAAATTTATTTTCTAGATAAAATTTGCCTTTGCACGCAGATCGCAGACCTTCTTTTGTGTCTTGATGAGGGATGGACAGGATCGCAGGCAGGGGTACCTGGCATTGCAAGTTTGCTGTTTTCAGTATTTTGCTATAGTAACTACTGTTTCGTTCTTCATTTTTGGTTGAAAGTTAGAAAACTTGATAAGACTTTACATTTAAGAGATGAAAAGGTATCTAGAATCAGTGAAATTGTACTTTCAAATAACACTGAATTCCAAGATTTGAAACTACCCAGTAAAACCTGCTTTAATTCTTCCAAATAATGGAGAAAGTAGAGAGAGGCAGGAGTGAGGAATGAAGTCTTCACTCTTGTCAGATGACCTGATTTCAGTTCCTGGCTCTACCAGCTCCCCCCGCCAGTGTGTTTGACTATACAGTTATGCCTTGTAAAATAAGGGGATGTCCATGAAGCACTTGACACAAATAGCAGAACTCATATTTTTCATTATAATGATGATGTGGACTCATAACTGAGTAGCTCCATTTCATTGCCTACATTTTGAAGAGTTTAATATCATTATTAAAAACCAAGAGGATGTTAATATTAAAAACTCTCATTTTTAAATGGCTTGTGAAATATAACCTATTTTGCATATTCACTGTGTTAAAAGAACCTGGTTTATTTTACTTCATGATTTTAGTTGAGTTGTGCTTCTTTTTCAGAGCAGACCTTAAAATATAACTTTTTATGTTGTTTTATTTTATTAGTCAAAAATAGAAAATAAAAACAAAGAAAACAAGTAGGTATATTTCTATACTATATCTGGATTATACTATGATTTAGTTATTTTTCTCTTTAGATCTTCTAGAGAAGTCTCGGGTTGTTAAACAGCCAAGAGGTGAAAGAAACTTCCATGTGTTCTATCAGCTGCTCTCCGGTGCCTCTGAAGAGCTCCTCCGTAAGGCCCTGTTTCTGTCTTTTAATTTTAGAGTCACTGCATTTTTCTGAGACATTCGCGTTAAACCACGTAAACACATTCTATATGATTTTTGCTTTTTTCACTATTTTCCATGACTGGTTGAAGTGGAGACTGTTTTGTCTACCACACCCCAATGTTGGTTTCATATTCTTGAATCTCAGGAAATCGGGAACTGTGTCATATGCTTCAGATAGGTTAACAGAGTCTGCTGTTGGAGGAGGAACCAATAATAAATTTAAAAAATAAAATGGAAAAATACAATGTTTCACTTAGGGGTGAGAAAGTGGGCAGTCAGCAGTAAACAAGTACAATTATACAGAAACAAATTACTCACTGAAGATTTAAGCAATATATAGTTAACCAAAGGGATAACTATCTGACTGCCTGAAATTTTAGAGAATTAATGTGAGTTCACAGAACAGTATCCAGCAGCCGGTAGCCACATGGTAAGAAGTACTGGAGAGTTCAAACAAGAAGAGCTTCTCCAAGTCTCCCGCACTCAGAGAGCCCGTTGTGTTCCTTGTCCTCTTGCATCTCGACAGTTGCTGGTGTGGCTGCTTGCTCTCATCTGCTCCTGAAATCCCTTTCCTCCACCTCACCCCAGGCCATGGGGTGCTGCCACCCCTACTTAGTTAAAGCTCTCTGGAAGAGCCCAGACTTCCAATCCTAGGTGATTCTAAATCCAGCCAAGTAGATTAACTGTCACCACCATGCTCACTGATAGTCAGCAAACACAAATTAAAACATTAAAAAGTGTCCACTACACACTCATGCAGCAGCAGCACCTATGAAGTAGGTTAAAGCTGGAAACTCTTCAGGGACCCATCTAGACTCGTGAGCCATCGCTGTGCTTAGACCCTCTGGTGTCACTTCAACGTGAGGACCTCCTCCTGGGAACTAAGTAGCAATCACTGCCCAGGAGTCACAGAATGATCAGAGTCTGCACCCAGTCACATCCCTTCATCCCTTTATATGGTGGGAACCATCACACCAGAATAATTTAAGTGAATCCCAAACCAGTTTGTATGAAGAACATTTCCACTCCCCTGGGTTTGTCATTGCAAACTACAGAGAACCCACATATGGAACAGCCAGGGAACCACAACGAGGCATCGTGTTATCATGATACGTTGTCTTTTGCTACCCAGAAGCAATACACGTACAAGCAGAGTTTGGATAACGTCCAAATGGCACAGCAGCGAGTGTAGGAGAATGTCTGTTCTGCGCTTTAGTACGTAACACAGCATCCTTCTCGCTGAAGGGCGGAAGAATGAGGAGTGGGGATGAATGCATTGATCGAAACCACTAACAATTTGTGTGTGGCTCGCAGACAAGCTGAAGCTGGAGCGGGATTTCAGCAGGTACAACTACCTGAGCCTGGACTCCGCGCAGGTGAATGGAGTGGACGATGCTGCCAACTTCAGAACCGTGAGGGTGAGTGGACATTCTTTAATACACTTCAAAACGGGTGACACTTATTGCTCAACCTAAACCGGGAAACGGTTCTGTTTTCTTTAAAGTATAATGATGTTTCTGAGGTTTTGGACTTATCCGGGAATTCATTACATTTTTATTAGTTTGCTTTTCACTACCTCAGCCGTCCCACAAGGCTGTGAAGGCCGTACTTTACCAGAGCTTGCCACGTCGTCGTTTATCAAGAGAAGCTTTCCTGTGTTATCCTGGAATTTAATGTTGTGTTGAAAGTCCAAAGGTTTTTGCAGTCAAGGTTTTATAGTGGATGTTAATTTCCAAGTGTTAAAAACTGTCCTTGGATCCTGTTAAATCCAAACTGTTTTTGAGACAGAAAAATCTTGTTTTAAAACAAGTTTAGAGAACTGATGTATAACCCAGAAGAATTAACATTCCACATTCATTAGAAAAGAAATAATTTTACATGGTTCTCTGTTTTCTGTCTCTGTGCGGCATGTATTTTCAAAATTACTACCATGATGACATTATGGTGACTGGGGTTTCGGAGTTCACGCTGTGCATCAGTTAACTGCCATCAGTGAATGGAGAGGATGGGGGCTTCCCTCCCTACTCTCTCTGCTTTTGTATATTTTTGAACATTCCCAAAACAAAAAATGCACATTACTCCCATTGCTAGGTGGCCTAGTCTGTCTGTCTGTCTGTCTTTTTCATTCTCTTGCTCATACATACACAAAATAATCATGCCAGCTGCTCTCAGAGCATGCCTTTGTGTTGAACTGTATAAACATCCTCATATGGAAGCAATAGGCTGTTGACGCCCAGACATGATTCTATTTAAGACTTGTGTCCAAGGCCAGTTCTGTAACTACTTTGCCTGGCACTTAGTTGGCACTCCACGCAAATTTATGAGTAAATGCGTGTTCCTTGGACCCTTCAATGAGGTATAATCTTTAATGAGGTATGTCGCCTTTCCAGACTAGTTTCTCCTATATAAATAGGGGAGGATGGTTTCTTTGCTGGTGATTATAGAACATCTTGTATTTAGTGGTAGAACCTCAGTTTGAAAACGGACATATGTACAAATATAGCAGTAAAGGTTGAAATGAGAGAGGAGTGGAGGGACACCTGAGGTCTGCTCCCAGCCTCCTCTTCTGTATGACTCTTTGCCTTAGCATATACAGCACTGTGGAGTCCTTGAGACACAGTTTGAAATAGCTTTGTGTTTTAAAATGTTTTTACTCCAGAAATGAATCTACAATAAGATTTATTTAAAAGAAAAACAACAGATCATTACAGAAAGCATGGGCCCAGGGAGATATCTCAGCAGCTAAAGGGAGTGATTGCTCATAAGCCTGCCAACATGAGTTTGATCCCCTCAGAAGGCTGGACACAAAGTGGCCTATGCTTCTATAATCCCAGTGTATTCATGGCAATAGAAGACACAGCCAGAAGAATCTGGAAGAGTCTATGTAGTAGTAATAGCAAAACATGAGAGACTCTGTCTCAGAAGTAGGTGGAGGGAGAGGATAAACACCTTGAGGTTGTCTGACTTCCACATCTGTGCCATGGCCTGTGTGCACCTACGCACACACCATACATATATTTATACACAAACATCAAAACAATATTAAACATCTTAAAAAGAACTATAGACAGGGAATGGTGGCACACACCTTGAATCCCAGAGCTCTGGAGAGGTAGGAGGATTATGAGCTAGAAACAGACCTGGGACTACAGAGTGATTATCCAGGTCACCCAGGGCTGGAGTGAGGCCCTACCTTGGGGGGGGGCATAAAAACAAGAAGAGAACTCTTCTTTTTTCTCCTAGAATGCCATGCAGATTGTGGGCTTCATGGATCATGAGGCCGAGTCTGTCCTGGAGGTAGTGGCAGCCGTGCTGAAACTGGGGAACATTGAGTTCAAGCCCGAATCACGAGTGAATGGTTTAGATGAAAGCAAAATCAAAGATAAAAACGGTAAGTCAGTGGAGAATCAGCTTTGCTTAGGAAACTTGCTTTGAACGCCTGCCCAGTTTTAAATCTAGAGAGCAAAGCTGGGCTTTTCATTGGCTTGAATGAAAGTGCCTAGTGAAACCAAACAGAAATCTAGTTCGAGTTTTCAGTCTTCTAATGTGGCCATGTTTACACAATGTGAGTGTGCCTTAGGACAGCCTAAGCCTCCATGATGATCGTTGATAGCTACGCAGTCACTGTGGCTCCATTTCCTCTGCTTCCCGACAGAGTTAAAAGAAATTTGCGAGTTGACCAGCATCGATCAGTCTGTTCTAGAAAGAGCATTCAGTTTCCGAACCGTAGAAGCCAAGCAGGAGAAAGTCTCAACCACACTGAATGTGGCTCAGGTGGGTACAGCGTCACATACAGAAGAAAGAATTTCAAAAGGTGGTGAGGTTTACAAATAAAAGTTTACTATTAAGCCTTTAATCTCAGAACTTGGGAACCAGAGGTAGGAGGATTGCTGTGAGTTCAAGGCCAGCCTGGAACTACAGAGTGAGTTCCAGGTCAGCCTGGGCTTCAGTGAAACCCTACCTAAAAAAAAAAAAGTTTACTGTTTTAAAAAATAGTTTATTAATTATATATTTATTGTGTGTTTGTTTGTGTGCGCATGTGTGTGCATGCCAGAGTCTCTTTTGCAAATGAACACCAAATATTTGTACCACTTTTTGCATTTCACTTTACACTTGTGGCTGGGGAACTAGGCTTTGTGAGCAAATGCCTTTTATCCACTGAACCATCTCCCCAGGCCCTAACATTTTATTTTATTTTAATATTTTATTTATTTTCAAGCAGAGAGATACAGAGAGAGAGAGAGAGAGAGAGAGAGAGAGCGCACCAGGGCCATCACCTTGTGGGTCTGGCTTATATGGGTCCTGGGGAATTGAACCGGGGGCCTTAGGCACTGGAGGCAAGTGCCTTAACCCCTGAGCCATCTCTCCAGCCCCATTTTATTTTTTTTAAAGCTATTACCTCTAATCACACTGTATTTCAGGCATTGTTCTAAGCATTGGGGGCACAGAAGAAAGTTAAACAGGGAAAGATCCCTATCTTCCCACAATTCTAGGAGGCAGCTAGACAATGTAATATAGGCCAGTGGATGATGAGTGTTGTAAGAGAAAAGTAGATTGCTCTGGATCCTGACGGTCCTGAAGGATCCAGAATCAAGAAGTTGGTCAAGATCCTCTGAGTGGGGAAGGAGGGTGGGAAGTGCCCGGAGCCTGGAGCAGGGGTGTGGTATATCTGCCTGTGTTGCAGGCTGGATGTGAAGAACAAGGTGTGGGTGAAGTAAGGGGGCACAGGGCCGTTGGGAGAGGAAGTCACTCATGCAGAGCCCAGCAGTTTGAGCCAAGTGCTTGCATTGGGCTGGTGAGATGTTTTCCCTCTCTGGGTTGTTTCTGACAGTAGAGGCAGCAGAGTATAATGGAGGAGTTGGGGAGGACTACATGCTCCTGGAATAACAAAGTTACCATTTGCTTATTTGGACTAGAAAGGGAGAGAAGCCAGTTTTGTGGTCAGATGGTGAAAGTAGACTGCCTTCCCTGTTGCATTCCCTGTAACCTCCCCACTGAGGCCAGTGAGGTCTTTGTAAGACACACATCTGAGTTGCTATCTTCTCTCTCTTAAGTTCAAATGAAGTGGATGTGTTGTGTGTCAGGAGACATCTGGAGCCCCTTGCAGCGTCAACTCTGTGCGGCGGCTTAGGCATTTTCCTACCAGTCAGTGTCTGTTTGGGGTGGAATTAGATGTCTAATTCAGAACTTCCCACTCAAGTCTTCTTTGTTTATTCAACTGTATTCTCTGGTCTCATTCTCCATGCAAACAGCCTTTGGCCTCAAGCAGTAGGTAGGGTGGAGCTCTTTCTCTCTCTCTCTCTCTCTCTCTCTCTCTCTCTCTCTCTCTCTCTCTCTCTCTCTCTCTCTCTCTCTCTCTCACACACATCAGGCTTTCCTAACCCAGGAATGACTTCCTCCCTTTGTCCCTGTGTTTACTTCCAGCATTGCTGTCTTGTTAGATGAGTCATTGAGGCTATGGAAATGCTACAGCCTTATGCATATGGCAATTTGGTGTGAGAAAAAGATCCTGTACAGTACAAACTCCCATGTGGACCCTTAGTGGGAAAACAGGGAGGAAGGAAGGCTTCAGGGAGAGATTGATAGATTTAGATGTAAAAAGAATGGGTGAAACTGTATTTCCAGGGGGAAAAAAAAGCCTCGAGAAAAGGTGGGAGGCTTGGAGCATGTTTCCGGAACAGGATCAGTCAGGCTTGGCTCCAGCTTCAGCTTTGGGAAGAGCACTCAGCACTGTGGCCGGGAGGTCAGAGAGTGGAATATCTATAGGGCTCTCAGTCACCTAAGTGGCTTGTTGTCACAGTTTGCTCCCTGTCTCCCCCCTCCCCACCCAGAGTGTTGGATTCTGTGGTCTGGGGTAGGACCAAAGAATCTGTTTCTGATAAGTACAAAAGTTATGTTTTTGAGAACCAACAAGTTTGGATCTTTTCAGCAGCCAGAGGAGTTGGTAAGTGTATAGCAATCCCATGAAAAAGCCCATATTGTTTCAGAAAGCCCCAAAGGGATATGTGCATTTTGGGTCTGTTTTTATTGTGGGTTTTACGTTTACTTGTTATTCGTCATCTACAGAAACAAGACCCAGGTGCCTCTTACTTCATAAGCTTATTTGAGTTATCTTAAACCACACAGCAAAACTTTTTCTACATTCCTTTGGCATGGAAGATTTGGTTTGGGACCCCTGGGCTTTCAGCACCTCAGTCAAAGGTTGCTTCTTTGTGATGTAGTGTTCACAGTATCTGATTCCACTGATCTCCCCACCCTGGTAGGTTTCATTCCTGCAAGAAGTGATTTATTCTACTAGCTTTTCCTCCTAGCTTTAATTCTTGGTCTTCAGTATCATCTGTATTGATTCTGCCTCATTTTCTCCTAAGCATGTAGATCTCTCTCCAGACAAGGATAACTAATATTGAAATAATGGAAACTCAAGACAGAGTTCATTGTCCAGTGTCTGTTCTGTACCTGTCCTTGGCATCCAGGGCCCTCTGTAACCTGAGCCTATCTACACAGCTTATCTCATTGGCATTTTGCAGTTTTCCAACTGCCAGAATTCTTCTTCACTTGATGCTTCTCTTGCTGCCGGCCTGTCACCCTGACATTGCTCATTCCTTCTACTGTCTGTAGGGTTCATGTGGTTGTACCCTACCCAGGGGGTCTTCCCTGACCTCTTGTCTTCTTTATCTTGCCCTCTATCGATCCTGTATCTTAGTTAGATCTCCCCAGCTATGGGCTCCTGGGGCGTGGGACTCAAGTCTGGCATCTGTGTCTCACTTGCTTCGCACATTTTGCCCTGGGCAGGCCTGATGCTGAGCCTCTTGGAAACAGATCGCACCAGGGATCTCCTTCCTCTGTAAGCTTCAGGGGGCTGCAGAAGTGCTTGGTGTTCCCTTGTGTGCCCCGTCATCACACTTAGCATCTCCCCTGATTTCTACACATGACATTTGTGATTTTAAAATGGGAATCAGCATTCTGGCCATCCTGCTTTCTGGGATATTAACATGGAGATAAGTGGCTGGAGTCAGGCCCAAGAAGTCAGGGATGAAAAATTGATCGGCCCTGTTGTCCCAAGGAAGCTGGAATTATAGGTGCTGGGGACACAGCTCCTGGACTCAATCTTGGACTGAGTCATCTCCCTTGGCCTGAATGTACTGCTTTTTAAAATTTTTAAATTATTTATTTATTTATTATAAAAAGGTTGTACTCTTATACCCCTTCCCCCTACCCTAATTCTCCTGAGGGTCTTCTTCAGTGGGGTTATTGGTATTCATTGTGGGGTCCAAGAGGCCTCAGTCAGTCTGGGGGGGGGAGGGAAGGATTGTGCATACTATAAGCATCTCATCACCTAATTTCATAACCATTATTCTATGATGGATGTATAACTTTCCTTCCAATAAGTGATTATGCTACTGGGTTTTCTTTGTTCTGTAACATTGAGATGAATGCCTTGTGGCAAAAACATTGGCAATGTTTAGAATTAATTCCCTGGGATGCAAAAATGTAAGCTAACTGTGTGAATGATTTACCTAGCTTTTTAACTTGACTTTTCATCTAGAAAATAATAAAAACTGTTTAGAAAGAACTTTGACATAAACAGACATTAGATATTTTTCAATAAGTATTTTTCTTATTTTATAGAACTTAAACATTGTGTCAAAATTGTATGAAATTCTTCCTTTTCTTAACAGGCTTATTATGCCCGGGACGCTTTGGCTAAGAACCTCTATAGCAGGTTGTTTTC
>PVHP010034416.1:0-19084 GCA_004024765.1 Zapus hudsonius
AGCCACCACAGTCATATCAGGGAGGATCCATAGGGAACTCAGCAGACAATGAATGATGAACAAGGGACCTATAACCACAGTCATTCAATCAACACAGGATAGGCCATTGAGACAGAAACCAAGGATTTTCGACACAAGGACCTCTAAGCTCGCAACATTAAAGCAGCCTTATTACTCACCCACCACGACTCAGGGAACTAAGCAGAAGAGGGGGCGGAAAGATTGTGAGAGCCGTGGTGGGGGAGACGGTCCGGAGGCATAGCACCCATCAGTAACAACATACTTGGGCCAGGAGAACCGGGCTGAGTACTAGGATATCCAGGATCCCTTGCCACAAGGACTAATACAGACAGCCCACGAAGGAGGATATACAACTGATCAGGGATGGGGAGGGGGGGAATTGGGGAAGTCGGGATAACAACGCATGGTTTGCCCACTAAATAATGTAACTCATTATGGACAATAAATATTAAAAAAAATTTACAGCTTAAAAAAAAAAGATTAGGGATCTAGCTGAAGAAAGAGTCACCTAGGGACAGGCCCTAGGGGCTTCTTTGTTCTGGCCCCTTCCTGTTTCTCTCTCTCCTTCTTATCTGTCATGAAGTGAACAACTCTGGCACACACTCCCACTGCCATAATGTCCCCAAGCACCCAGGACCAACTAACCACAGATCAACCGCTGAAACTGTGAGCCAAAAATAACTCCTCCTTCGGGTTTTTTAATGCAGGTATTTTGTCACAACAAGAAGGTTAATAACTCTCCATCGTGTATAGGACTTCAGTGACAACATGTGCTTCACCAACCTGCCCTATGTTTCCCCCTCACCGAGTCTGAATTCCTCAAAACTCCCACATGGATGAGGCAGAGAAAAATCATTGGAACCCCTTGGAATGACTCTGCTCTGGCTGCCTCATGGAACAGGGGCTTTTAAACTAAATTGGGGGCACGTATTTTGATAGTAACACTGTTTTACTACTTCTGGACAGGCTTCAGACACAACGAGAAATATGGAGAGCTGGGAAAACACAGTTCGTGGTTGCAACACCATCGATGGTCACAGCGGCTCATGTAGACTGACATGGCCCCATATCAGATGCCAGCCTCCCTTCTTCCCATCACCACTGGGCTCAGTCCTCGGCCCAGCAGTCCCAGCCCACCCATGGTGTTCAGCCCATGGAGCTCGGATGATTTACCTAATAAGGATGTGGCTCCATCAGCCTGTTTGGTGACATTAAACAGCAGAGCCCCAAGTCATAAAACTTTGCCTGGCTCATGGGCCAGGTGGTATAGTTTAGTTTTCCCGTATGCCATGCTCTGATGCAGAGGACCACAATTCTAAGTCTTGTGTGTGTGGTGTGGTGTGAGTACATGTGCACATGTGTGCATCCGTGTTCATATGTGTGTGGACATATATGTCCATATGTGTGTGCATGGATGTGTGGAGGCAAGGGATCAATAATGGGTGTCTTCCTCATTTGCGCTTCACCTTACTAGCTAGCTAGTGAGCCCCAGGGATCAAGTCCCTGTCTGTGCCTCTCCTGCACAGGGGTTACAGGATTACACCATGCCAAGCATGTGATCAAACTCAGCTCCTCAAGCTTGGGCAGCAAATGTGTTACCCACTGAGCCATCGCTCCAGCCTTCAGAGATTTCTTGTTTAAAGAAAGTGGAGAATACCTTTGGGAAAGCTTGATGAAAATCATCCCGTAGACAATGGGAGAGAGTCAGGCATTCCTTGGATCTCTCATTTAGCTCAGAGCCATGCAGCAGTGTCCCAACTCTGTGGCCTCTCCAGACCCTCTTCTCAGTGCTCAGGGTACACTGTAATTATCATAGTGTACGTGGTTCCTGGGTGACAAGAGTAGCGTGGACTGGTGTGGCTGCACAGGGCACCCCTGAGAAATTGCATGTTACTTCCAAAACTTCTGAGGTTCAGCAGAGGTGCTGTTCCTGGCAGAAGTGACAGCATGTACAGATCTTATTTCTAGTCACAACCTGATTCTTCCTAGGGGCCTGCACTGACGTCAGTAATAAACAATAATAAGATTGTAAACTATTGCTCTTTATAATAAAGTTGTGCTCTTGGCTGCATTATAAATCTAATAGCTATTACATCAGCACTCATAACCATATATCACACTTACCTTTTACACAAAGAGCGTTATAGGGTTCCACCGAAATGACCAGATTTATTATTACTGGTTAGCCGTGGTCCTTATTACGTCACAAATGACTAACTGGTAAAAAACGAAGGGAGAGTGATGGCAGAGGTGATTTGCCCCATGGCTTTGGGGGCAGGGAGTGACATATAGGTCACAGCTGCCTAGTGGGCCATATCGGCCATATCAGGGTCTGGACAGGTGCCCAGGTGCTGCAGAGAGGGTCACATGACCAGTTTGGAGCTTCAGCCATCATGGTGTGTGTACTCATGCAAGGTAAATTCTGAACAATTGATTCATCCCCAAGTTTGTTCTGATAAATCATGTTTTTTTCGTCCTGGAACCTGTGACTTCATTGTCCTCGGGGAGACTCCCAACTGCCTCAGCACAGAGACTGTCTCACCAAATGGGGCCAATGAGTCTGTTTTTGTTTTACACATTTTCATAAAATGAAGGGACAAAAGAATGGGTGATCGTAACTAGGGACCAAAAAACACTGAGTCAAAATATTTCATCAAATGATTACCAGTAATAGTATTTGCATCTCAAGCCGCTCTTACAAGATCTAGAGGTGCGAAAATGCTCCCCAGATGAGATCCAAAGCCCCTGCAACCATCTCCCCAAAGCCATGGGGACTGGGTTGGGGGAGGGCTTCCTACTATCTGGGAGAAAAAAAAAAATAAAGCCTAGTGTCGTAGTCAGTCCCATGCTGCTGGGATGAATCTCCAAACCAGGCACAATTTGGGGAGGAAAATATTTATTGAACAGATCCAGGGGAAGTTAAGGAAAAGGCTGGCTCACTTTCACAGAAGTAAGCAGAGAGAGAGAGAGAAAAACCCACCACCAGCACCTCAAGCAAGCACACTCCAAACTAGCAAACAAGAGGAACTCCAGGCTTGAGCTCAAACTGCTTTTTGCATATGTAAAGCTAGCATTCCAGACCCACCCCAGAAACACCTTAGGGCTGAACCCTAGGATCTAGCCAAGGTGACACACCTCCTACAGCCAAAACTGGCTGGAGACAATCTACAATTTAATAAACTTTTGAATCTATTGGGGGACATTATTCAAACTACCACACCTAGCCACAGCCAGGAGTCTCTCTACCCATGCCTTGAACAGGCCCAATGGGAAGAGCCCTTGCCAGTGGCTGGGATGCCCGCTGGGCACTCTCACGTCTCCTGGTCACTCTAGGGACCCCCAGGCCTAGCAGAGCAGTTGTTACAGTCCTCTAGTAAGTTGTCTTGGAGGCAGGAGTGCTGAGACTCCTCAGGCAAGAAAAGGCCATTGTCCCTACTCTGTGCTCCTCTCAGCAGAACCCCCCCCCCCAGCACAGCGGCCACAGCTGGGGACACAGATGTGTGTGTGTTCAGCCTGTGTTTTCCACTGCTACCTTCACTCTGAGCTGAGTGGGGTTCAGATGCACAGGGGACTGGAGACAGACAGAGAGAGGTGTGACTGTGGAGAACATGGCTTGTGCCGACTTCCCAGACTCTAAAGCCTAGAGTGAGATTCCTGGCTTGGCACCTGCTCCAGAACCTTCCTGAAGGAAAAAAAAGAAAAAGAAAAAGGTTGTCTTCATTAAGAGCATTAATATTCATGCGGCATGGTAATTTTGACATAGAAAAGGTCTCTGTAACCTTTTCTTGTGTGAGAATTTTTTACTTCTCAAGGAAATTACAGTCCAGCAATGACTTAATTACGGCTGGGTTTCTTTGGCAGTTTTAAGGAACTGTCAGTTTGGGATTGCAGTTACTGTCACATGGGAAGCAGTGGGCTGGGGGGCTGCAGGGAGGACCCAGGCTCCCACAGGGCTCTGCGGGCAGGCGGGGCCATTGCACCTTTCTCCATTAGTTCTAATTTAGCAGCCGGCTTCCCCTAATGCTGGGTCATTTATTATTGGGATGGAAAGCACAGCTTGAATTAATAATCCATTTTTCACCCAGCATATTTATTCTTTTTATGATAATGATTTTGCTCTGAATCCGTTTGGCTCTGGTAAATTTGGTGAGGGATGACGAGGTGGGTGGTTGGCACCTATGAGAAGCTGGAGGGAATGGTCTTTCAATGACACCATCAAGGCTGCAGACGGTGTGCAGGTATGGAGGACTGTGGTGGGAAAGCCAGGGAACATTGTGTGGGGACAGGGTCAAGGAGAGGCTGTGGTACCCTAAAAGGCGTAGCAGCCCCTCTACTTCATTGGCACTTCCAAGCCATCCTTCGATGCCCTCCTCCCCTGGCCATCTCTGTCCACTTTCTGCTGCCTTCTGACACCCCCTCCCCAGAAAAGACCCCGGTGTGGAATTTCACGCATAAGGGAGACTGCAGAGGAGAGGAAATAGCGGGCCCTGACCCAACCCACCCAAGAGCAAGGCTCCATAAAATGAGCGAGTGGAGGGAACAGGGAACACTTTTGTCTAAGCCTCATAAATCTGCTTCCATCTGCTTAGTGTCCCCTGGATTTTATTGGAGTGTTGTTCTGCCATATTCTCCAGGATGAAATATGGAAGATGAAGTCCTTCCCTCTGCAAAGCCACAGGGCTTTGGGACAATAGAATTCTCCAGTTAGCACAGGTAAGATGGAGGCTTCTGGAATGTTTAGGATCAGGGCTCAGCCTCCTCATATACTGGTCGGAATGGAAGGCTGTCTGCTAGTTCAAGAGCCCATGGGGAGAGATAGTAGAGTTCACCGTTTCCAGCTGCAGAGAATAAATCTCCAGTATTTCTGTCGCAGGCTCTTACTGTTGAGTCCCAGGGACACGATCCAAAGCCAAGCTCCGACTTCCCGTCTGTCCTCCTGGCACTCACCAGTGACCCCCGTGAATGTAACGGCTTCAGTGCTAGGTGAGAAAAAAAATCAAATATTTTAGCAAGGTGGGCATCACCTGAGTCCCCTTTTTTCTATGCAAACCACAATCATGTGTGGAAATCAACGGGACAGTGTGGCTTCTGGGCTTTGTCAGTCCAGCAGGGCAGGTGGCAGGAGCTGCCTCTGGTGACATCGGCCACAGAGGCCAACCTTGAGGCTGCTGATGACATCACCTCGGACGCCAAGCCATTCCCTGGGCTCGGTGACTCAGTTGAGGCATTGCGGTTCCAGTAGACAACATCAGCTCCTCGGGGTGGCTGCACCTTAAATTTACGTTTTTACAGCCTGAGGAGACATCTTCCCAGGAGGAGGACAGCATCCCCTGCCCCTCCACCTCCTCTCCATTCTGCAGTGAGCAAAGCAAGCACAGCCCAGAGGGTCGTGTGTGCTCTCATCGCTGCCGAGAGGCCGGCCATGTCTCCCAGGGCTGAGGGTAAATAATACACACTGTGTTTTTAATATCGTTAGGTAACCAAATCAAATAAATATCGTACCCCACTGGGGTATAACAAAGCAGGCAGAGGAACCAGGGAGGCAGACTTGGGAGGCAATGAGGAGGGGAGGGGGCACTGAAGAGCAGACCCTGGGTGGATTCGCTGGCTTCAGCCGCATTCTGGGAGGGGAGAGAGCCAAGGTCCCTTGGTGGGTGTGTAAATAATAACACAAACACCAGGAGCATCTGGTAGGAATCGGGACATATCTCTTACACTCTAGGGACAGCACAGGGGCCAGGCCGTTTCCAGGACTGTATTTATTGGCTTGGGATGGCACTATAGTAAATTTCAGACTCCTCCCCCCAAGCCCCTTCTGCTCCCCTGTTCCTCGGATGTTTATCAAGAGCCAACCACATGGGCTGGGAATGGAGCTCAGTGGATCGAGCCCAGCATGTGCAACGGCCTGTGTTCAATCCCCAGGACCCCAGAAACTGGGTATGGTGCAAGCCTACAGTCACCACACTGGGGTACAAGCAGGAGGATCAGAAGTTCAAGGTCATCTTTGGTTACATAACAGATTCCAAGCCAACACCAATTAATTGATTGATGAACTGATTGATTCATCAACATTAACTAACTAATTAAATAAAATGAACGTGTCATGTGCAGGCTCACCAGAAGAGACTGAAAGCATCTTGGGGATCAGGGTTCCCCTTACAGCACCTGTGGACAGTGGGTAAAGCACCCAGTGGCCTGTGAAGCCAGCAGGTTCCTGATGAGGTCCTTCCTTCCACCCCACACTGCCTCCATCAGCAAAGAGGGATTTTGAAACAGAACATTCCACTCTCTCCATCTCTAAAAAGGAAAACACAGAGGCCCTGAACGTGTTCGCTGTTTCCAGGAACGTCAGCTGCTGTGACTGGAACCGTCACTGGACCTGAACTTGTAGTAGCCTGCACATCAGGAATGTATGCAAACGGACACTCATCTGGCAGAAAATGAACGGACACACTCCCCATCCATCTTTCAGGCCAACTGGCCACCCTGCTGGCATCTGATCAGAGGAGGAGGCATGAGAGAGTATGGTGGCACCCAGGGTGGGAAGGCTTTGGGGGCAGGACAGGGAACTCACCAGATGAAGTCACGTGAATTCCCATGACATATGGGAGCACATTTGTGGCAGCTTTGAGTTTGGAGTTTGAGTTTGGTTCCTTGCTGTGAGGTCAATTCTGACTAATGTTTGCTAGGTGAGTTTCGGAGCTCACTGGGGTTAGGGAGTTGCAGAGACCGGCCTGCAAGGAGAGCAGACAGGGAAGCTCAGAAGTCTACAGGCTTGGGGTCACACTACTCCTTGTCAACAGACATTTCCTATTACTTCCCGTGTCAGGCATAGATCTCCAGACACTGGGGAAAGTGGGCTCCTTCTCCCAGCCCCAAAGAGTGAAGGCCAAAACCAAGTCAGCTTTGTCAATGATTGGTCGTGAGCTGAGCATGTGACAATTTTGACTGAGGCCTGAGAACTCTTTCCTTGGCAGCTGAAATCATGAGCCCTTTGAAGAAGATACCCTCTTCTCTCTGCGCCAACTTTAAGCCAGAATGCAATGCCTGCAACCACAACAGCCAATTTTGAAAGTCTGAGGGAATCATGAAGATGAGGGCGGACAAAACCAACGACATGACCAGACAGAGGACTCACCTGTCCTTTGTCATCTCAGCCCAGGACCCTCGTCGTCAGGGACAGTGCTCACTCTAATTTCTCAGCATTCCAGCTACACAGGTCATCTTGCTGCCAGAGGAACTCCTGGATGGTGAGAAGAAGAGATAAAGTGGAGGAGGTGATCCTCGGGAGCAAGTCACGGGAAGACTTCCCAATGGCAGGACGGGGGAATCAAACCCACCCAGTGGGCTTGAAGCCATGAAAACAGGAAGTCCACTCAATGTGGCCAAGGGTGTTGTTTGCTGCGAGGGGCTGGGCTAGTCAGCATTGCCAGGGTCCTGGTGGCATGGAGAAGGGGCTAGCTGGGACCCTTGGAGGAGATAAAGTGGGTCTTGAGGGAGGCCCTGGAATGCCCTGGGGGGATGGGCATCATTGTTGGGGTGGAAGTGGTGTTGGGGGCTCCTTGGGGGACAGCATTGGGAACCAAATGCTCAGAGCAGCGGACCCACTCCTGGAAAGGATCAGGTCCAGAAAGGAGGTTCTGTTTACTTTGCATTTTGTAGCTGTGGTTTCCTTTTCTCTGTCTGAGGGAAATGCTGATTTCACCTGCCTCCTCCAGAGCCCTGGAAGCTGGGTTTTTCAAAATCGAGGCTCTTTTCTGATCCTGCCTTTTGTTCTACAGGTTCTATGGTTCTGGCCCCGGGTCATGACCCATCACAGTATTCTCACACATGTCCACAAACCAGCTGAAAGGAGCGTGGGGAAGAGTTCTGGGTCCTTCCACCTGCGTCATCCAGGGAGCAAGCCACGTCACAGGGATGATGTCAGAGATTCTGGCTTATGCTGTAAGCAGATGCTCGAGCCTCGTGGCTTCCTTTATTGAGAGAGGGTCTGTCACATGACCCAAAAGCTCACCAATTCAGCCAATCTAGGTAGCCAGTTGATCCAGTGATGCCGCCTATCTGCCTCTTCAGTGCTAGGATTACAGGTGGGATTGCCCAGCACCACCAATGCTGGGGATCCGAACTCAAGTCTTTGTTTGATGACTTTAGCTCTACCAACTGAGCCAGGCTCTAAAACATGCTTACACGTGTAGTATGCCTGCAGATGCATCTGCCCCATGACTATACATGCAAGCCAGTGGAGAGCATGCCCTGTCCTCTTCTGGTCATCGGAGCATTTCCTTGGGGCTGAGCATCTGAACCCAGAGCAGCGGTTTTTGCAAGCTCCAGGGATTCTTCAGTCCCCACTCCCCATAAGACTGGGATTATAGGCATGCACAGCCATGCTCGACTGTTCACTTGGGTGCTGGGAGTCACACCCAGTTTCAGGCACTTATGCTTGCCAGGTAAGTGATCTTAACCACTAAGCCATCTCTCCAACCCCGCAAAACGTTTTTGTAACAATTCCACTAGGATGAAGAACAAAAACTGACTCTTGGTCTCCCCTGGGAAAGCCCAAGAGGGCCAAGGTGGTCTTTGTGAGGTTTCATGGCCAGGCGTCTCTTTCAACATGGTCAGGACCCCCCCCTCCCATCCAGATCTGTTCACTTCCCATGGCAAGGGGCACAGGCATAGTTTAGAGAGTCCTGTGAAAGGTGGGTATGCATCGTCCCTTCTTTCCACATCACCCTCAGGTTCTCAATCTTGAGGAATGTAGACTTGTGCTGGTTCCCAGGCAATGATTTCTACTCATGAATGCTGAATGATCGAACCTTCCAGAGCTAGGAGTTGACTCCCAGAAGGATCAGATCCACCCCTCATCTTTCTCTTTCAGCTGGCATGCTCAGCACCCGTGCTGGGTGAGAAGCTCCCAGTCTCCCCGGGTCACATGGGCATCTACGGCCTGGCTACTGCATGTTGAAGCTGGTATCATAGAAACGACCCTCTAAGCCCTGGTCCCAAACTGAGCTCCTACCCAGCATCTCTCGTAGCTTTTTGGGGGAGGCTTCTCCAACCCCGTGACCTGATAAATGGTAGGGTATAATTCAACTGCGTCCCACAACATCTCTCTCAGAGCACATCACGTCATTTGTGACATCTCTTTTCTGGCCCAGACCCCGGGCTGCCCTTGGACTCCAGACACAGCTCCTCACACCCGGCATTTTCTGTCAAATGCCCTGTGCTGTGTTTGACAGGGGAGTAAATACTAGAAAGACACAGACCCTACAATTAAAAGACATCAGAGAGGCCCTTGTAATTGAGTGTTAGAAACAGGCAGGACCTTTAGAATGAGCTAGAATCAACCTCTTGTTTACATGTGAGCAAGAAGAGGCCCCAAGAGGATCAAGAAATTGTTCAAGGTCACACAGCTCTAAAGGAGCAGAAGGTAGAGGTCTTCCCCAGGTTCCCCTTGCCCCGGAGTGCTCAGTCACAGGACTGCAGGTGTTTATTCCCTGCCAAGGCTCAGGCTGTGCAGGCACAAGCCTGTTCTCATGCTTCCAGCTCCTGTGTCGCACCTCGTTACATTACCCCTCCACACAATGTCACCAGCTGTTACAGGAAGATGGAGAGGAAAAAAAGAAAAAAGCACAAATGCACCTGCTTTCAGTGTTCCAAGATTTCTGAGAGTTAAGCAGGGTATTTGGTTCATAGCTAAAACCAAAACACAAAAGAGTGAATCAACTATAGAAATAGCTCAGTGGTGGAGCACTTGCAAGGTCCTGGGTTCCATTCCTAGCACTGAAAAAGAAGAGAGAGATGAGGGAGGAAGAGAGAAAGAAAAGAAGGAAGGAGCGAAGGTATGGTATGATGGCACACTCAGGAAGCTGAGACAGGAGAATTGCAAGCTTGGGTCTTCCAGGCCTGCATAGCAAGATGAGATCCTGTCTCAAAAAACAAAAATAGGGCCTGGGAGATGGCTCAGTGGTTAAGGTGCCTGCAATGCCTAGCAATCTGGGTTTGATTCTCCAGTACCCACATAAAGCCCGATGCACACAGTGGTCCATACATCTGGAGTTCGTTTGCAGTGGCCTGGAGCACCCATATTCTCTCTCTCTCTCTCTCTCTCTCTCTCTCTCTCTCTCTCTCTCTCTCTCTCTCTCTCTCTCTCTCGTCTCCTTGCAAATAAATAAAATGTATATTTAAAAAAACCAAAAACATACGAACAATTTAACATCACCATCCATCAACCTCCAAGGCCAGAACCTGTATTCATAAGACAATGCAAACAGCTCTGGTGTTTAACTCCAGCATACAGCTGTTCCCCACAGTTCTCAGCTCTCTGACTGCTTTGCGGGAACATCCTTGTTTACCTGGTACCATTTCTCTCCTCTAGCTATGGCCCCTCAGCCTCCGCAGCTGCCGTCTGGGACGTCTGCTATTTCACTTGCTGATCGAGACGCTCGTATGACACATTCAACCTTTTAAATAAATCATTCATTTTTTTCTAAAGGTTGGCTATGTCACAGTGTTGTGATGCCTCCAATCTCTTAAAAAACTGTTTATTTGATGTCAGGCACATCAGACATAAAAATAAATGTGACTTGGTGGAATTTAATGCAAAGATGTGATGCCTTTGATCAGGATTTACTTTGCTGCTGAATGAATTGGCCAGGTTTGGGAGAACATGGGAGATTATGGAGTGTGTGTCTTTCTGTGCCCTGGCGCTCTCTCTCTCTCTCTCTCTCTCTCTCTCTCTCTCTCTCTCTCTCTCTCTCTCTCTCTCTCTCTCTCTCTCTCTCTCCTGTGGCATCCGCCCAATCCTTGGGGCCCCCACTTCCTCAGGGATTCATTGTCACTCACTTTTTCTTCACTCCTGCTTTCAGTGTGGCTCTCAGGAAATGGGTCTGAGCATCATGGAATAAAGTGGGATGTTACTGGATGCGGGGTGGACAGGAGGGGGCGCTCTGTGTCTGTCAGGGCAGATTGTGAGTGGCTTCTCATGTTCTCATCACTGTCTTGCAAGGTGTCCAGAACACAGCAGCTACTCGGCATGTACTTGTTAAAGAAATGAAAGACTGGGAGCATTTGTATCATTGCAGTGACCTTTGTGCTGCTGGACAAACATCCAAACAGAAGCAGCTTATGGGAGGAAAGGGTTTATCTCAGGCTTACAGAATCCAGGGGAAACACCATCAGTGGTGGAAGAAGCTGGCTCACTTCCTTAGATCATAGCAGACAGACATCACCAAACAGCCAGCAAAAGAACAGCCAGAGCTCCAACTGGCTCTGTACACATCTTAGTGCTGAGCAAGCAGATCCACCCCCTTCCCCAGGGACACCTCCTCAACAGGGCTCTGCCCACTGAACTCTCAGGTTGCAGCTCAATCTTAATTAAAAATGACTGAGTCTATGGGGACATACATTCAAACCACCATATGTATCTTAAGGTCTCATCTCTAAGAAATAAAAACTTAAAGAGATTTCCAGCAGATATACAGACAAGATTTGGGAAGAGCAAACGAAACTGCCATGTATAGTGTGAATGTGAGGCAGAAGCGGAACATGGACCCTGGGCAGAAGCCACAAATCTCCTTTTGTACAGATTGGGCTCTGGCTTTAAGGTTTATGTTCCAAGGATGGTAAGTCATGGGCACTCAGGTTTACATGTGTGCTAGTCTTACACAGACCACAAAGGAAACACCACGATGAGCCCAGTGTAGCTCTCTTGGTAAGGAGTGTAAGATAGACACGACCGTGAGTGGACCCTTAAGCGGTTGAAGCTAAACACTTTCTATAGATCAAAAGCAAACAGAAAATAAAAATCTAAGATTATCGTACTGACCATAGCACCCAAATATCTAGATGTAGTCTAATCAAATGCAAAACATTTGCACTGAGCACTATACAACCCAGGGCCTTGGGTGTGCTGGGCAAGCACTCTACCACTGAGCTTCATCTCCAGATAATAAAACATTTTTTTAAATATTTATTCATTTTCAAGCAGAGAGGTAGAGAGAGAGAGAGAGAGAGAGAGAGAGAGAGAGAGAGAGAGAGCACCAGGGCCACCACCTTGTGGGTCTGGCATATGTGGGTACTGGGGATTTGAACCCAGGGCCTTAGGCACTGGAGGCAAGTGCCTTAACCGCTAAGCTATCTCTCCAGCCCAATAAAACATTTTTGAGAAAAAAATTAAAGGTATAAATAAATAAAAAAGTATATACCATGTTCATAGATGGGCAGACTCAATTTATTAATACTAATACTAATACTAATAATAATAATATTAATTTATTAACTCACTGCAAAATAATTTATATATTAAACACTATTCCAATTAAACTCTCAGCTGTTTCTCCACATGAAAATAGGCAAGCTTTTAAAAAATTAATAAATGCATCTCAGAAGATTCAAAACTCATCGAAGTGCTGAGAAGAAGTGTCAGTGGAGTGTTTAGCACTGATAGAGACATCTCGGTCACACCCTCGAAGGCTCAGGGACCATTGCAGAAGAGATGGCGGAGAGAATGTGAGAGCCAACGGAAGGGGAGGAGCGTTTTGGAATACTGTGTTCTAGACACAAATTGGCTGTTGTATTCATGACATTCATGACAGTGGCAGATGCTATCTTCATCAGACCTGCACAATATGAGAGCAAAAAAGAATGGATGATTCCAAAATAGAAGAGGACTGGTTAGAAAGAAGAGGGGTTCAGTGGAGGGGGGAAGAAGGAGGATGGTGGAAAGGGATTACAATCAGGGCACACCATATATATATATATATATGGAGGTCATCAATAAAAAGGTTAAAAATTCATAAGTATATTGCAAAGGGGCCCAGATTAATCAAGGTAATGTTGAGAAAGTGCCTAACGAGAGCAAGGCTTCTCAAATATTTTCCATTCATGACCCTTTTTTACTTGACAATTTTTTGCATGGCCCTGGTTATATAGGTATAGAAAATAGCTACAAAAGTCAAATATTTACTAGTAAAAAATCATAAAGAAGTTTCTTTCAAAACAATTCTTGGTATATCTATACTTTTACCATTTATTAAAGACAAAAAATGTATATCAAAGAACTATATGAGCTTGCTTATTTTTGCATATAGAATTAAATTGTGGCTGAATATTAGATATTACAAGGTGTAGAGCATCTTATATGTCTCAGAGTTGGTGGATATTTTGATTTTTAAAACTGTCAATGCTGAGAAGGCTGCTCTATAAATACATTGTATAAAACGGCAGAAGTATATTTATATTTAGAAATTGTGTACTAATACTAAGCCAAACTTCATTTCATGATTTTTAAAAAATAAAACTCAAATGAACAATACACAAAATTTTAGAATTACATTTACTTATACAATATAATCCACAGATATATTCATTTGATATTTACATGCTGAGAAGTAATGTATGAAATATTTAAACTCTTTAAATCTTTGACATGATTAAGTCATATTCTATAAGAGTGAAAAAATCTTTGTATGTACAATAAAATCTCATTAGTTCATAGCATACAGTAATCTCAATTCTGAGCCAAGGGTTGCACTCAGCATTTGTTATAGTGTTATGCAACAGGTGTGCAAAGCGGGCATGTTGCATGTCGCATGTTTCAGAACCAAGCTGTAATGAAGACACACCGTGCAACATAGGTAAGTGTTGACAGAAAACCCTTGACTCGATTACACATTTGGTATTGAATTAATTTTAGGTCATTGTACATTTTACTGATTACCACTTTTTAACATGATACCTACATTCAGTTATGCAACCCCTCATGGGGATGCTAACCTCATTATAAGAAACTATGAGCTAGAAGACTTATTCCTTCTGATTCCTGTACTTTTATATGAGACTATCATGGTAATTCATACCTTTAACTCCAGAACTCCCAAAGCAGGCATCCTGGAAGCCATCCTGGGCTACACAGTAAAACCCTGTCTAATAAGAGGGGTGTGGTTTCTATGGAGCTATATATATGGTACTGGGGCTAGGTGAGATGAAGTCACCTGTGGAATAAGACAGGCCTGCATGGATATTTTCTGATTTAATATTTTATTGTGTGGAGAAAAGACCAATTTTTCAATAGGAAATGATAGGGCAATAAATTATCCAAGAGAGAAAATCAGAGCTTGATTTACACATTAAACACCATTGCTGTGCTGCAATTTGGAAATTATACCAAATGTTTACTTAAACTCAAAAGAAGAAATGAGATGAACCAGAAATAGTAAATAATAAGGTTAATGTAGCAAACTCTTATTAATATACTTTTCTTAAAATACATATGGTTATATGTAGTAATAATTTTAAAAATGTATTTTGGGCTTATAACATATATAGCAATCATATGTAATACAACAATGACAGAAAAAAGGGAAGAGCCATGGAACTCCAAAGGAGAAAAGTTCATATATCTTATTAGAATTAAGTTCATGTTTCTGAAGTAGATTTAGATAGATTGTAGTAAATTTAGATGTGTTGGAAGCCCTACAGCAAACTTTAAGAAAACAATTTTTAAAACACATTCATTAATAACTTGTAATTATTAATTAAACAATACACTTAATTAAGATTCACTTAATATAAAAGTCGTAAAGGAAACTAGAAGGACAGAAAAGATATAAACAGAGCCTGGCGTGGTGGTGCATGCCTTTAATCCCAGCACTCGGGAGGCAGAGGTAGGAGGATCGCCGTGAGTTCAAGGCCACCCTGAGACTACATAGTGAATTCCAGGTCAGCCTGGACTAGAGCGAGATCCTACCTTGAAAAGCCAACCAAACAAAAAAGATACAAACAGTGTAAGAAACACAAGGGGAAAGTGGAAGAGGATATCTGACCACATCAGTAAAAACATTACAAGTCAGTGAACTGAAACATCTGGTAAAAAGACAAAGGCACAACCTTTGGAACGAGTACAGAAATGTAAGATGAGTACATGCTGCCACCAGGAGATACAGTTTAAAATATTTTATTTATTCATTTTCAAGCAGAGAGATACAGGAGATAGATGATGATGATGATGATGATGATGATGATGATGATGAGAGAGAGAGAGAGAGAGAGAGAGAGAGAGAGAGAGAGCACCAAGGCCACCACCTTGTGGATCTGGCCTATGTGGGTACTGGGGAATTGAACCAGGGGCCTCAGGCACTGGAGGCAAGTGCCTTAACCGCTGAGCCATATCTCCAGCCCAGGAGATACAGTTTAGATTCAAAGACCAATAGGTTAAAAGTAGAAGCAAAGAAAATGACACAGTACATATTCAGAACAAACAAGTTACTGGAGACAAAGAGGGAAATTTTTATGATTACCAAAGTGTCACTCCAAGATTTCACAAGGACATAAACATGTATCTAGCAACAGAGCCCTAAAAGAAGACATGAGCAAAAACTGACGAGATTCAAGAGAGAAAAAACAATCTGACAATGACAGTTGTAGTTTTGACTACTCCACTTGCGGGATAGTTCAGTTTTTGTCGTCAACTTGACCTTTTTAGTAATCTTGGGTGGGTCTCTGAGGTTGTTTACAGGAAGGCAGCCCTCTCAGTACAGAGCAGGATGAAAGAAGGCTTAGGAAAGATAGAAACAAACATCCCTTCCTGGGAGGGCCGTGTAGGAAGGAAATTCCAGTGATTTAGGGAGTAACAAGTCTGGGAAAAATGCAAGGCCCTGCCCTAAGGCTATATAGAGGGGGAGAACAATCTCTCTCTTCCTCCTGCCTGTTGTGTTGGTGTGTGTATGGTGCTGGTGATGGGTTTCTCTCTCTGCTTGGACCTGTGAAAGGGGGCCAGCCTCTTTCACCATTATGGAACTTCCCCTGGGTCTGTAGCTTCACTAAATCCTTTCCTCTGTAATGTGCCTGGTTTGGAGGTTCATCCCAGTGGTGGGTGAGCTGACCACGACTTTTAATGATAGAATAAGTTTCAGTGGAGAGTGCTTGTCCAGCATACGACAGGGTCTGGGTGGATGGCCAGGATTGCAGTAATTACTACAGCTACCAGTGCTGCTGCTCCTAATACTAATAATGCGATAGGGAGGGAGAGAATGAAGACAGGCCAAACCAAGAGAAAGACTTCCACGTTATACATCAGTCAGACTCAGCAGACACCTACAGAAAACCCCACACGTTCATCACAAGTTCACTAGCATACGATATCTTCACCATGTGCAAATAGAACACTCTCCAGGACACATCAAAGAAGCTTCCGTACATTTAAAGAATTGAAATCAGGCAAATATGCTCTCCAAACACAATAAAATGAAAATTAAAATTGGCAATATCAGGAAATTTGAGGGATTCATAATATGTGCAAATGAAAGAATACACTTCTATATAACAGTAAAAAAATCATAAATAATACTTAAATAATTTTGATGGGATATGGCAAGGCATAGTTCAGAGGATGGTATACAGCTAGAAGTGCCTATATTCTGTAAAGAACTCAAGTTAATAACCTGATCTTTACCTTCAGAAATAGGAAAATAAACTCAAAGCAAGCAAAATGAATAAAATGAAAGTCAGAACAGACTTAAATGAAATAAATAAAATACAAAGTAATAGAGAAAATCAGTGGAACCAGTTCACTGGTCTTTGAGAAAGATCTTTTGAAAAGATCAAACAAAATTGATGAGTTTTTAAAATTTTTATTTTATATAAAAAAAAGTTATGCTCTAAATCCCCTTCCTCTCCACCCCTGCTCTCTTTTCCCGGAGGGCCCTTCTCTGTGGGGTTGTTGGCATTCACTGTGGGGTTATGAAAGCCTCGGTCACTCTAGGTGGGGTTCTGTGCCTCAGGATACTTCTACCCACTCGGTGGCTCTGACAATCTTTCCGCCCTGTCTGCTCCAATGTTCCCTGATCCTGTTAGTGTCTGACTTAGTGTTTCCTGTGGCCTCTGCGTCTCTACTTCCATAGGCTTTGAGTGGCCATGCTGTCAGTGGCCATCTCCCTGGTGCTGGTTGTCGAGTGAGCAGTGAGAGCAGTATTCATGGTGCAGCTTCCTACTGCAGTGTCTCCTGGGCACTGGCTGATGGGTTAGATGTAGGGCATCTTGTGGTGGGCACTTGGTCACCTTTTCTTGTTGTGTTAGTGAATCTTAGATCTCCTGCGTTTTCTCTGCCATCTTTAATTTTTTGAGAAGAACGGTGGTGTTAGTCCAAAACCCAGGCCCCAAGATGGAGCCAGCCTGGCTGCCTTGGGCAAAAGGGCAGCAAAAACTCAGCTGACACAAATCTCAGAGAGCTAAAACTGTATCTTGTTTTTCCCGGAGGGAAATTGCCTAACCCCGACACCTGGATCCTTGGACCCCTGACCGCAAGCTCTGGCTGTTAACTGAAAAAAATCCCCTGTCTGATAACCTAGGCCGGTTCCTCTTTTCTTCTGTCTCCTTGCCCTTAGTGAAAGACCCTATAAAAAAAAATCCAAGCCAACTAAGCCCAGTTGGCTCTCTCCTCCCTAGTGAGATAGCCCCAAAACTTGTGTCTTTCCCAAATAAAGTTTTCATTTTGTTTCAGAGTGGTCCTGTGTGCTCTCTGTCGTTCTTGAAATTGTGGGGTTTCCTCCTCAGTGGCATGGCCTTTATTCCACCATCTTGACCGCACATCCCAAATTGACAAACTTTTAACTAGACCACAAGAAAAAAAATTACTGAAATCAAGTATGAAAACAGGAATGTTATGATCAACCCTGTTGACACAGGCTAAAAGGGAATACAATGAAATATATGCCAAAAAATATAACAGATAAAAAATGTTCTAATTCCTAGGAGACATAAACTACTCATACTGACTCTAGAAGAAATTGAAAAACTAAATAGATCTGTGAGAAGCAAAGAAATCTTAGTGGTAATTTAAAGCTTTCTACCAGTAAAAACCCAGGCTTGTTTTAGTCTCTCTGGTGATTTCTAACAAGCATTTGAAAGATAATTACCAAGCCTTCACAAACTCTTCTGAAAAATAGAAAGGGAGAGAAGGTTCCCTAGCTCATTGTGTGACTTCAGTTCTGCCCTGATACCAAAACCAGACAAACACATTGTGCTGTAACCACAGGCGCAGATTCCTCATCAATACAGATGAAAAAATCCTTAATAAAACACTAGCCAACTGGATCAGGACATGCATAAAATAAATTACACACTGGGACCAAGTGGGATTTGTCCTACATATATGTAAGGGTGTTTCATATGTTTTAAAAAATCTATGAAGCATGGTATATCATTAGAAAAAAGGCAAACCATATGATCATCTTTAAACATGCAGAAGAAACTTATACAAAATCTAAAACCCTGTCATGATTGCAACAGAAAAACCTAAACTTAGGCTATAAAAGCATCTATCAAAAACTCACAGTTCACTTAATCATGAAAGACAGAACAGCAATACAGAGGAACCCAAAGAGCTATTGCAGTTATTTCTTCTGAGTTGAAAGGTTCCCTCCCAGAGAGAAGAGGGAGGCTGTGGAGACTGGCAGCTACGGAACCTAGAAGACTCGGTAAGATCAGAAGTTAGAAGATGCAGAAGAGAGCCCTCTGCAAGGTTATGATGAAGGAAACAGCGGCTGTGGAGAGGAGCCTTTCTGCCTGTTGATTCAGCAGGGATATCTCTTTGGTTAGTTGGCACCTGTGCTGGGTGGGTGTTTTGTTGATGCAGCTGACTTTGAGTTATTCATGGCCCCTCACGTAACCCCTCACCCTGCTCCTGGAAGCCCACCCCAGCCAACTCATTGGTTCACAAAGCTAGACTTGGATGGAATTGTTTCTTTTTTTAATATTTTTTTATTTATTCATTTTCAAGCAGAGAGAGAGAGAGAGAGAGAGAAAGAGAGAGAGAGAGAGAGAGAGAGAGAGAGAGAGAGAGAGAGAGAGAGAACACCAGGGCCACCACCTTGTGGGTCTGGCTTATGTGGGACCTGGGGAATTGAACCCAGGGCCTTAGGCACTGGAGGCTAGTGCCTTAATTGCTGAGCCATCTACCCAGCCCTGTTTCTTTTTTTAAAAAAAATATTTTTATTTATTTATTTGCAAGAGAGAGAGATAGAGAGAAGAGAGACAGACAGAGAAAATGGGAGTGCCAGAGCCTTCA
>PVHP010034417.1:0-19079 GCA_004024765.1 Zapus hudsonius
ATATATATTTGTGAGGAGAGAGAATGGGCACACCAGAGCCTCCAGTTGCTGGAATGAACTCCAGATGCATGCAGCGCTTTGTGCATCTGGCTTTACGTGGGTTCTGGGGAATTGAACCCGGGGTTAAGCTTTGCAGACAAGTGCCTTAAACCACTGAGCCATATCTCCAGCCTCTCTTTCTGTTTTTCCTCTCCTTGAAGCCTCACTGTTTTCCCTCATGTCTTCATTCAATTTGAACTGTTCAACTAAAGAATCCTGAGGCCTCCCAGTGGTGCGGTGTTTCAAAGGGATGACAGTCCCCTGTCTGTCAGAGTTAGTGTTTCTCCATGTGACTGGTGAGTCCACTGGTCACCTTCATCTGCCGATCCTATCCCTGTGAAGTGGCCTCCAAGGGTATGATGTTTTCCTAAAGAAGCTCTTGAATGACCAATCTGGAAAACAAGCCTCTTGCCAATTGTTTTAAACTCAGCTATGAAATAACCTGATGCCGTTGGAAGTCTGATGTGGGACTTCGATTCCCCACATTCCCCCTTGGCTACACTTTGCCATGCTGCGCAGCCATTTCCTCAAATCTTTTTCTTTGCTACAGTGATGATATCTAAAATCCTTTTTATCGTTTCTTTTCCTAAGCTTTTCCTGGCTCCATTCCTCTCTTGATGGTCAATTTTTTTTTGGGGGGGGGAAGGGTTTCAAGGTAGGGTCTCGCTCTAGCTCAGGCTGACCTGGAATTCACTATGTAGTCTCAGGCTGGCCTCAAACTCATGGCGATCCTCCTACCTCTGCCTCCCGAGTGCTCCACCACGCCCAGCCCCTCGATGGCCAATTGTGTACCCTGTTACTCTTGGTTCCTTTTATGGACTTGTCACAGTTCCCTTTTGCTTGTCTATTTTCTGTGTACTTGAATATTAGTCATCACTGTCATAATTGTTCTGAGAATACCATTGACAAATGGCCCAGCTAAGAAGATCAGCAATTTCTACAGTTAATAACACCTTGAGCAAACAAGTTATCTTATGATTCACTCTTTTCATGGCTCCTCATAAGAGAAATAAAAGTGTCATATGGTGAGGAGCTAGGCCTCATTAAATGTCAAGTGTTCAATAGTTGTAGTGGTGGGTTTGTTCTGTGCAGATAATTTTATTGATGTTACAACAAGGTTTGTGTCCAATCAGTATAACTTTTCATTGAAAGAAAAGTACGTCCATTAGGAACTTCAAGCAGTTGAAACTTCCTAATGATTAAATTGGGCCCTTCATTTTAATTGCAGCTCTTATATTAGTTATATTATTATATAACACAGCCACAGGATAATCTGAATCACAGAATTTTTTAAACTTTCCATGTACGTGTGTTCCACTGCAAAGAAACACCTGTCCAACTTTACATGGGCGGCTGGGTAATTGAACCTAGACCAACAGGTTTTCCAAGCAAACGCCTTGAACCACTGAGCAATTCCCCAGCCCCCAGAGAATTTTTTAAAAGTGTATTTATTAGTACTTTAAATCTCACTGAACCCGACAATTAATGTCACAGCAGCTTGCTATTCTAATTTATGGGTTAGGTGCGGATGCCTTAAGTACCTGAGTTCAGATCTCCAGACTCCAGATAGAAGCCAGAAGCTATAGCTGCTTTTGTAATCCCAGCACCCCTACAGCAAGATGCGAAGTGGAGACAGGAGACGTTTCCAGAAGCTTGGTCAACATAGCAGTGAGCAATGAGAGACGCCCACGGCCTCAAGTGAGGTGCAAGGTGAGGACTGACAGCAGAAAGCTGACCTCTCACCTCCATGCATGGCCATGGCTTGCGTGCATGGCCATGGCTTGCGTGCATGGCCATGGCTTGCGTGCATGGCCATGGCTTGCGTGCCTGCCCTCACGCACTTGCACACACCAGAAGACGTGTAACTAACACCTAAGTGGATTTTAATACAATCTGTCTGCTATTCTATGAAGAAGAAAGACATTGTTATCTTATTATTTCTTGAAAGAGTTTAACCAGCGGAGACAAAATGATAGCTAAACCTAAAGTCAGTCTCTTCCTTTGCAGCAATAAAAGCATTGCCTTCAACATTCTCGAAATAAAGTGGCTGAGAGTTGACCATGGTATTTTGCACTGTCGATGGAAATGGCATTAGCAAAGGAAGGGTTTAAAACTCGTTTTTCTGAATCACTGCAGTGGCTTCCTATCACACCACGAGGTGGCACCAACAAGCTTCTCCCAGCGTGTGCAGGAACCCAGCGGCTACATCGCAGGAACTTGCTTCCACCTGTAACCGCATCTGCATGTCTACACAGTCGACCCATCGAAGGAAGATGTGGAAAACGTCAATAGGATTCCTTTGAGAGATTCCTAGCTGCTCAAGGAGCTGTTTAACGGTTTACAAATGTGGAGTAATATAAGACAGTATGATTAAGTGAACGCACATGGTCCTAGGAGGAGTGGCTTTGTTCTGCTCTCAATCCACTGCCCACCCTCCCAGGTCTTCTGTAGGTCACCAACCCTCCCTGCTTCTTAGTCTCTGGCTTAATCAATGAAAGAATGGCTTGAAAATCGCTTTGAAAAAGCCATTTTGCCACTGCAGAATCCCTCAGAACTGTAGCATGGGAATAGACCTGGCAGAGCAGGAGGGGTGCGGAGGCAGCACTTAGAACCTGTCACTTAGAACCTCAGTCCAGAAAACAGCATGGAGACCAGGGAGAGAGACTGAAGCCCTCTGCCCATGAGCCTGTCATTCCCACTTTCAATTCCAGCCTATAGTGTGGCTATTCTTTCCACAATAGTAAGTTGAGACCAATTTAATATCTTTCTTTGAACCACCTAGACATGGGCTCAGAAGCCAGGACTTCTTTTCTTTTTTAAATGAAACTTTGAACTTTTCAAAACTATAGTCGCATGTAGTTATAAAAAAGTAGCACAGAGGAATCCCATGTACTAACAGTTTTCCCTAAAGTAACACTTTGCAAATTGACACTGGGATATCACAGACAGGATATGAACATCAATTTGGTCAAGAACAGGATATGGGCATCGATACCATCAAGAAATCTCTGTATTTCTTTTCAGAGTTGTATAGTCCTCCGTCCTGCCTTGTTCCTTTTTAGCTCTGAAGAGTCACTCACTTGGTTCATTTATATAGTTTTGTCATTTCAATCGTATTACATAAATATATATAATCTTTTAAGGATTCACTTTTGGAGGCATTGAGCCCAGGGCATACTAGTAGACACACATTCTACCTCATCAGTATTTCTTTGTTTGTTTGTTTTATTTTCAAGGTAGGGTCTCGTTCTAGCCCAGGCTGACCTGGAATTAACTACTAGTCTCAGGATAGCCTTGAACTCATGGCGCTCTTCCTACCTCTGCCTCCCAAGTGCTGGGAGTAAAGGCGTGCACCATCCCACCAGGCTCAAGGGTTTTTTTTTTCCTTCTATTTTTATTATTTATTTGTGTGTGGGTATGTATGTACATGCACCACAGTGCACATGTGGAGGTCAGAGGATCATCTTGGGGTATTTCTCCTCTCACTTTTTTTTTTAAAGAAAACTTTTTATTGACGATTTTCGTATTACCATGTCCAAGTGTGTATTACCATGTAACATAATGTGTTTTCATTGTAATCCCTCCTGTTACCTTCTGTTGTCCCTCACCCCCTTCCATGTAACCCCCCCTTTAACCTATCTTCTTTCCAACTAGTCCCTCTTCTGTTTGTTGCTTTTTTTTCCCTCCTCCATGACCAATGACAGCGTGTTGATGGGCCCAATATTGTGCAGGTGATGAGAGTCACTATGAGGTCCTAAGTGCAACAGCTACTTCATGTCTGGAAGACAATGCTCCACAGCACTCCTCCCCATCCTCTGGATCTTCCCACCTCTCTTCCACCATGTTCCCTGAACCCTGGGACTCATGACAGAGGTGCTTCCTATGACACTGAGTATTCGACAGTCACTTATTCTCAGCACTATGATGAGTTTTGAGTCTTCTCAATAGTCCTTCTCAACTCTGACCAAAGGTGAGAGCAACACTGGTTTATGGGCATAAGCATAAATATATAGAGAGCAATTTGATGAGCACAACATATGCATTCAGTCAGACAACAGAGTGGCTTCCTTCCTAGAGCAGATGACTTCCCCAGCCCTGGAATTTAGACTAGACTTTCAGGACCAGGAATGAATTTCCACCCACGGAGTCGGCTTCAGATCCATTCAGAGTACAGTTGGTTACCCACATGATACTCATGCCACTATTGCACCAATGGGCACATAGTGCCTGTCTGGTCAGTTGTAGAGCTCACAGGGTCCACTGCTGGTTAAGATCATTGATGACTTTTCTCCCCCGCAGCCTGCATAGTACTTGCCAGCACTATGGTCTCTAGCCAGCAGGGAGGAGGCTTCCAGCTCAGTTCCAGCTTGATTTCTCAGTGCCCTGTACCTGAAGCATGTGCTGTCTTCAATGGTAGGGTGTTACTATCTAGTTTTGGGGGTCCATCCATTTTCCTGCAAGCAACATGCTTTAGTTTATTTGATAGTTGCATTTCCACATGTGATAATCCATCTGTCTGTCAGTGGGCACCTCAGCTGATTCCCAAGCTAGAATATTGTGACTAGAGCTGCGATAAACAAGAGTAATACAGTCCACTTTATTTGACTTTGCTTTTCTAGTTCTCCAGGAAGGATTGCATGCCAGTTCTATTTTTAGTTTAGTTGTTGTTGTTGTTGTTATTGTTGTTAAGGAGCTTCTGTACTGATTTCCAAAGTGCCTGGACAAATTTACATTCCCACCCACAATGTATAAGAGTTCCTTTACACCACATTTCCACTAGCATCGGCTGTCTTGTTTTCTTGATGAGAACCATTCTGTCCAGAAGGTAGACTCTCCTTGCAGCTTGGATCGCCATTTTTCTGATGCCTACGGACACCGAACAGCTTTTCATATATTGACCGTCTCTACTCCTTTTCTGTTTACTTACACATTGATCGGCTGGGCTATTTGTTCTTTGGATATTTAATCTTTTGAATTCTTTAAGCGTTCTGTACAGGAATTCTCTATGCAGTGAAAAGCTGGCAAAGATATTCTCTAAACTTTTAGTGCAAAAGCATGTCCATTTCAAGCAGTCTCTCTTGGTAATGATTGCTATTACTTTCTGAGCTACTGAAGTCCTATTGTGAAAGGTTTTTGCTTGTACCTCTATCTTGAAGCATTTTCTCTTGGTTTTCCTGTAGTAGTTTCAAAGTTTCAGGTTTTATAATCAGATATTTGATCCATTTGAAATGATTTATATGCAAGGTGTTAGATAGGGATCTAGTTTCAATCTCCTACATATGGACATCCAATTCTCCAAGCACCGTTTGTTAGAGCTTCTCATTTCTCCACGCATGTTACTTTTACCCTTACAATTTGCCTATATCATCATAGTTGAAGTGAATTATAGACAGCATATAGTTTGGTGTTTTTTTTCCATCCATTCTACCAATATCTGTCTGTTAATTGGTTGACTTAGGCCATTTAAGGAAATTAATATTATTTTAGATAGGACTTCACTATGTATCCCAGGCTGGTTTTGAACTTGTAACTCAAAGCTAACCTTGAAGTCACTATCATCCTGTTTCTCTTCCATCTCTCTGAACACAGGAATGACAAGTGTGTATTACCATGTCCAAGACTTGGGCAGATTTTTAGAATTCCACTTTTGTTTACCTGCAGTATTTTTGACCATGAATTTAGGTAGTTCTTTATAATTCATCCGTTTTGGTATTACATTACACACACACACATCATATGAAAGTTTCCTGTGTCATCATTCACCAGTTGAAGTGTGGAGCCTTTCCTCTTTCAGACTCCCTTTTCCCCTTATGTTTCAGGGATAATGCACTGAAAAGCCATAACAAGGTTCCAGGAAGGCACATTTCATGATGGCGTGAAAACCCAGTCATCACACTTACACGTCTCGCAAGTATTTCCTCATTTTAGTACATCATCTTAAGTATTTCCTCCACATTTCTTTCAAACCATTTTAGACACTAAATTTTTAATAAACAATCCAGTGAAATTTAGAAGCAAGAAAAGATAAAGAGGGGCGGGAGAAATGGTTCAGGAGTAAGAGCGCTTTCCTCTGAAGCTTGGGGGTCCCAGTCCAATCCCCAGCTCCCACCTAAGCAGTGAGCTAGGAGGATGGCTAGGGCTCCCGGATGAGCAGGTTGAAGTGGTGAGCTTCAAGATCAGAGAGAGACTCCACCTCATGGAAATAAAGAGGAAGAGTGGAGAGGAAAGGCATCCGAGGTTCTTCTCTAGCCTCTGCACATGTGTACGCAAGACACACACATCTGCACTGCACTCCAGAGAGAGAGAGAGACAGAGAGAGACAGAGAGAGAGAGAAAACATTTACCCATATATTTGCTTATCTTTGTATTGATTCTTCCTTTCTGTTACAAGACACATTCTATCATTTTATTTCTATTTAGAGAATTTCCAGCAGCCAATACTCTAAAGTTAGCCCACTGGTTAAAAAAAAAATTCTCTTGGTGTCTCCCCTTCATTCCTGTGGGATATTTATGCTGACTCAATAATCATCATTTCTTCGGCACTTACAAATATTGTACCCCTTCCTTCTGAGAGAGAATGAGCATGGCAGGGCTTCTTGAAATGAACTCCAGACATGCGCACCAGGCATCTGGTTCACATGGGTATTGGGGAAATGAACCTGGGCCAGCAGGTCGTACAAGCAAGCGCCTTTAACCACTCTCCTATCTCCAACCTCAAGAGTTTTGTTTTCGGTGTCTTATTTTCACAAGTTTAATTAACTGTGGAATATCTTGTAGGTTTCTTTAGTTTCATCTTATTTTAGATTCTCTAGATTTCTGAAATCTGTAGATGTATGTCTTTCATCCAATTCAGAAAGCCCTTCTCTCTCCTCTCTCTCTTTTTCTGCCTTCACAGATAATCTTATATTTTAGTCTTCCTTCTCTTTATTCTCTCTTTTTCTTTTCTGCCTCTTCTACCTTCGTTCCTCTAGATGGTTTTAGTAAGGCCTCTTGAGCCATCAAATTTTCTTCTCCCACTTCTCCAGCAAGGCCATCGTAGGGATCTGGGACTGCTTTTTCAGTGTCACTCAGGTTATCCCACATTTTACCAGATTTTTTTGGCCACATGTCCAGTAAAGATTTGTGGATTTGATGTTGAAGTGGAATTCTGAATAGAGCCTGAAGAATCTGGTCCTTCCAGGTGAAGGCAAAAGTCCAGATTCCTTCAGGGTTTGCGCTGGGGAGTGTAGGGAAAGAGAGCTCGCTGGTGGGTGCTGGGGATGGAAGGTCGAGTCCCTAGCTAGCCTTCTCTGGTACTGTACTATTGGAGCGGTTGAGTGCTGGACTTCAGCCTGAACAGGATGAACTTCCAGTCTCCCCAGTTGGCTTTTCCTGGTATGAATAGGGCTGGGCACCCTTTTTCTGGGATGTTGGGCTGAAGTAGATGGTTCTGGTCTCAAAGGTCTGTCTAGGCTGTCCCCTTCGCGGTCATTTGTTTGAAAGGGAATCCGTGAGCTGCCTTCACCCGTTGGCCTGTGCCACTGAACGGCTGTCTTACATGCTTCTCCAGCCACTCATCCAAGAGCCACAAAGCAGAAAGGAACCCTCAGGGCCCCGTTAGCCAGCCTTCTCTCTCAGTTTGCTTAGTTATAATATTGGGTCGAGGGGAAGTCTCAGTGCATAAAGCAGGGGGCTCCTGGGGCAATCGGGCTAGCGAGCCTAGTTGAATCAGCACACACTGGGTTCAAGTAAGAAACCTACCTCAGTAAACTAAGTGATTGCGGACGACACCCAACATTAACTTCTGGCGCACACATACACACACACACAATGATGTAGGTAATGTTGAGTTTTAAGTTACACTTAATTAGGAGAGTATGGATGGAAAATTATGTCAACTCTATCTTCCCAGAAATACATATCCTATTTCTGTTCTATTTATTCTTTCCTTGAGAGAATAGTTTCTACCCTACCGTGGCAAATAAAAATGAAATGGGCAAAAGGTTAAATACACAGAGGGCTCAACAGATGGCTCAATGGGATAAAGCACCTGCTGAGCAAGTGTAAGGACCTGAGTTCAGAACCCATGGAAATCTGGACACAGTCAGCTGGAGGTGTGCTCATCTGTATCCCAGCACACCTCCAGCCTGTAGTGAGACAGGAGCCCGGGATGGAGAACATCCAGCTTGCCTCGTGTGTGCAGCGGAGAACAAAGTCATCCTATTTCAAACAAGGTAGAAGCTTGCGCTCCCACCTCCATGTTCCGAGGCATGTGTGCACTGCATTCACACACACAAATGGGCACATCACACCTCTCTCTGACGCACACACAAGATCAAATGTGTAAGCACTTGTTATTGTTTAAGAACGCTTCATGAAATAAGACAGGCTTCTGACTCCATCCTAACAGGTAAATGCCATCCGTTAAGTTCCTTTTATTTCCCAAACATTATTTAACATAGTTTTAACTTATGTTCCAGATGCTAGTTGAGTGGGTTACACATAACCCACTTACGCTTTCAACAATTAAATGTAGTACATATAATAATATACCTCTTTACAAGAAGCTTAGAGATTTTAATTCATTTCAATTAGGTCCTGGATTTGAACAAGTTGTGTGTGAAACTAAATAATGAAATCAATCACTCCGTCATACTGATTTTTTCCTTTTGCGATCAAAACAAATGCCTGTAGAAAGAACCTCCCGGTAACACAAACAAAACTCAGAACCTAGCAAACTCACTGAAGTTATAACAACTAGACGATGAGCATCCAGCAGTATTGGAAGCAGACAATTCAAATGCAGGTCCAGAGACTTCCATCAAGATAGCTACAAAAATGTTGGATCCAGGAGCAAAGATTGTCACTTGCTTTTATGCCCCCTAGATTTTCCGTGGGAGTGTGACGTGCAGAAACAGGCACTGCTCTTTAATTATGTGTGATGTAAGATGTGCCAGCACGCTGAGTCACAGAACAATGAAACATTTCATGTGGCTTTGACGCTCTTGAGCCCTGAGGGAAAATGCATTCTTGGTCAATGAAGTATTAGGAGGCTACATATCAATTTCTACCTTTTCAGGTTCCTATATCCATTGATGTCCTTCCCATTAATCACACTCACAGAATGACATCATCCCTGTCTTCATTCTTCTTTTTGAACAGCTGGATCTCTCAGGGCATCTTACTAGACCTGAGCATCTCATAATGATTTGAGCATTCAATCTGCTCTGACCTTTTGTAGTTCAGCTTCTTTGTACTTCTCAAATTTCAGGTAGATTTTAACAAATGTGCTCAGTCTTTCATCCTCACCATTTCAATTACATCATATGGAAACACATTCTGGTTGAAAGAATATCTTCTCCGAGTTGAAGATTGTGAACCAGAGAACCCATGACAGCTATAGAGAATACAAGAAAGCGGGCGGCTCAGCAATTAAAGGTGCTTGCTTGCAAAGTCAGCTGTCCTGGGTTCCATTCCCCAGTACCCACGTGAAGCCAGATGCACTAAGTGGCACATGCATCTGGTATTCAGTGTCAAGAGGCCCTGCATGCCCATTCTCTCCCTCTCTTTCCCTCCCTCCCACCTTTCCCCCACAAATAAAAAAATATAATTTTAAAAAGAAAAAGGTACAAAAAGGGAACAGGATGGGGAGCTATCTCTCTAGATATATGGCACCCCATTTCTAGGTTTCTGTCATTCCTTGGGTTGACTTCATTGTAGTCATTATAAAAATGTTTTTGTTTACCAAAAGATGAAATGTAACTTTGTTTTTTTTCTTCAGTTTTTGTTACATAGATCCTCACTACAAAAAACTGTGATTTTGGGATATGTTAAGTATTTTTAATTTTTCGCAAATTATAACATTGCTCATATTTTTATATTTGGATGATATAAAATGGAGGTATTGCCAGAATTCATATATTTTTAAACATTCTAATTAGATTTTTCTAAATTAACCAGGTAATAACTGGCACTGAATATTGAAGGATGTGTTATTAACTAATAGTTTAATCTTTTTTAGAATTGAGTAATTTTAGAAAATTTAGAGCAGGAATTTCTGTAACATCTGTCAATGTAGTTAATTATTACTAAGAGCAATATAAGCCATGTATGGTCACACACACCTTTAATCCCAACACTTGGGAGGCAGAGGTAGAAAGATTGCTGTGTTTGCGGCCAGGCTTGGACTTCACAGTAAGTTCCAGGTCAGCCAGGGCTACAGCAAGACCCTGCCTAGAAAAAAAATAGAGCAATGTATAATCACTTCAATAATAAACTGAGGACTTAATATAATAATTTTATTTGCTTTTTACAACAACCTTATGTTAGCACATTTCCTTCCCACCCCCTGATTTACAGGTAAAACTATAATACTTAAGAAAGGAAAATAAATTCTCCCAAAGATTAACCCATATATATATTTGACCCCAAAGCCTCATTTCCCATAGTAATTTATAAATATAAGCTAAGCACTTTAAAAACCTTTTCACTTACATAAACGACTGCTAACTTGGTTGTCTTCATTTTGACAGAAGAGTTGGAGAACATCATTCATCTAATAGAAATGGTACGTGCCAGGTTCAGTTGTAGCTCATGGGTGTTCTATCCCCTTTGACTTACTGAGGGGTGGTAAGACCAGACTATATAAGAGAGACCTCGTGCAAAAATAATGCATTTGATCTCCGTATTTCTTCTATGTAGATAAAACCTGAATGAGGTAAATATTATTATTTTTGTTTTTTGCAAGTGAAAAAACTGAGTCAGAAGCAGTTAAGTCATTGTCAAGATCACACAGCAAGTGATATAGGTAAGATTTAATTTAAGAAATCCTGGCTTTAAAATTATATGTTACAGCTGGCATGGTGGCATGTGTGTTTAGTCCCAGCACTGGGGAGGCAAAGGTAGGAGGATCACTGTGAGTTCGAGGCCACCCTGAGATTACATATTGAATTCCAGGTCAGCCTGGGCTCAAGCGAGACCCTACCTCAAAAAACCACTAACAACAAAAATGATGTGTTCCTATATGTGCAAAGGAAATGAAGACAGCACGTTGAAGCAATTCCATTCCTTCTATATTCATCCTACTATTTTTACAAGAGCTAAGATATGGAATCAACTCAAGAGTCTATCAAAAAATGAATAAAGAACATACACACAATGGAATGAAATGCAGCTTTAAAACAGAAGGAAATCCTGTCTTTTGTGCAATGTGCACAAACCTGGAGCACCTACGTTAGTAAGCCGGAATTCAAAAACAAAGACACATATGTGAAATCTAAAAACTTTGTACTAGAAGTTGAAAGAGAATGATGGTTTCCAGAGCCTGGGGTGGCAGAGTTGGGACAATGTTAGTCAAAAAAATATAAAATTTCAGATACCTAGGAAGAATAAGTCCAAGAAACTTATGCTAAGGTACTGTGTTCTAACAAATAGCTGAAAGTAGATTGTAGACCTTTTCATCCTCCCAAAAATGATATGTGGGCTAATCCATAGTAACTGGTTAGATTTAGTTATTCCACAACATATGTTTGTATATTAATATTCAAGCATTTTGACAACATAGTGACAGTTTTTAATAGCTTGATATGACACGGTTGCTTGTTGTTAACCTTCCCTTGGCTTTTTGAAGAACCCTTCTCTCTCTCTGTTCAGACCTTTCAAAACTCCGATGCCCACACTGTGCAAGGGCCTGGCCCTCCTTCTGCAAACATAGGCCTTTTGAGCTGCTGTCTTTTGATCATCGCTTGTATGTTTGCTCTGATACTTATATGATGGTATCCTAAGGCCATAGCGAAGGCTTTGTGTTTCGTTGGTGTTCACTTGGCAAACATCTGCTAATGTCCTGTGTACCAGGCCTAATGCTCTATACTGAACAGTAATGAGCCCAAGGTAAAAATACAGTTGGAAATATTTTGCTCCTTTTAACATTTAAAAAATATATTATTTATTTATTTGCAAGCAGAGACAGGCAGACAGACAGACAGACAGACAGAGGATGGCTGCACCAGGGCCTCTAGCCACTTCAAACAAACTCCAGATGCATGCACCCCCTTTGTGGTGAAGTGGTTAGGTTTTGCAGACAAGTGCCTTAACCACAGAGCGACCTCAAACTTGTACAGTGTTTTTGTTTGTTTAGATTTTATTTTAATTTTTTACTTTCGGTTTTTTGAGGTAGGGTCTCACTCTAGCCCAGGCTGACCTCACACTCAACTCTGTAGTCCTAGGCTGGCCTGGAACTCACAGTGATCCTCCCACCTCTGCCTCCTAAGAGCTGGGATTAAACAAGTGCGTCACCATGCCCTCCCCTTAACATTCTTCCGTCAGCATGTGTTACGTACATACAAGATCCTGGCCCTCTGTGAGGTGCTGGGATTCAGAAAGACATAAGTGGAACCAAACAATCTCAGCCTTTGCACTATGCAGAGAAAATCTGAATACTGAAAAAATAAGCTTTCTTTGTCATTTTCTGGTTTTTGATCATGTGTCCTTAGGGGAGAGTTCTATGAAATCGTCTGATGGGGTGATTTTCTCTCACTGCTGATTAATATTGCAAATGACTAGTTATGACTTTTTAGGAGGGAAAAGCTGGTTTACAGTCCACAGCATAATTTCGTTTTCAAAATATTTTCATTATTTATTTGCAAGGAGAGGAGAGAGAGAGAGAGAGAGAGAGAGAGAGAGAGAGAGAGAGAGAGAGAGAGAGAGAGAGAGAGAGAATGGACCTCTCCCAGCTGCAAATAAACTCCAGATACAAATACCAGTTTGTGTATCTGGCTTTACATGGGTCCTGGGGAACTGAACCCAGGCCCTCAGGATTTGCAGTCAAATCCCTTTAACTGCTGAGCCATCTCTCCAGCCCTCACTGCCTAAATTCTAATGATAGCAGCCACACGGATCAAGTGATTAGAAGGCTAGACACTTCTGAAGAATATGATGGTGGCTGCCAAGAAGTCACCCTAAGTTCTAAGGTCACTCAGATGCTTGTCTCACAAACCTGAGCTCATGGAGTGGCCTTCGGAGGATTCCTGCCTGCCTGGCACCTCTCACCACACCAGTGGAATTTACACTTGGGGATAAGGAAGTGGACCCTGGTGATTACATACTTCCTAACTTTTATGCTTCATGTTATTTATTAAGGGTGGTGGCTTTCTTTCACATTTATGTCATTTACTCATTCACTTGGCAAGCATTTGCTAAAGGCTTTCTGTGTACCAGGCCTAATGCTCCACAATGGAGCGTTCCCGTCCTGTGATGACCTCTAGACTTCTGACTAGAGAGACAATGATAACAATACATATTTCACAGGTTTTTCTTTTTTTTAAAAAAAAATCTTTATTATTGATAATTAGATACATTGTATGAGCAAATCTTGTGATGGTACCCCCATTTCCCTCCTCTCTGTCCCCAACCCACTGGGGACCTCCTCAACGCACATACTGGATCTGTCCTTGGGGTTGGGCACATTTCACAATTTTATGCAGTGCTTTTTCATGTTTTGAACGTCTGTGAAGTTGAGAATATCTTGTGTTGGTCTACTTCATGGTCGGTGTTGTTTTTTTCTTTCTCTCTAATAAACAATAGTCGTTATCAAAATGGTGACGTCTTAGTATATTGAAACAAGTACTATCAATACTTTTTTAAGGGGACAGTGACATCTGGACACTGGAAAAGGTCATCACTTGTGAGAGATGATGGGAGCGGTTCTGTGTTTTCTTCTGTGCTGGGGATTGAAGCCAGAGTCTTGTGTTTGTTGAGAACGGCCATTGCCACTGACCCCAGCCTAGACTCTATTTCAAACTAGATCCCTAGGTGACTTGTACGCATGGTCTAAGGTCAAAGTTTGAGCAGCACTGGTCAAGTGTTTCATAACTTGTAGAGTATCAGGGCAATTCAGCACATCACAGCTCCCATTTTTGAAATTATTTATTTATCTGGGAAATGAGGGGAGCAAGCATGCGTGTGTGGGTCCATCAAAGCTTCTTGCTGCTACAAACGAACACTGAGCGCTTGGAGCACTTTTGCATCTGGATTACACAGGCTGCTTGGATTTGAACCCAGGCTGGAAGGCTTTGCAAGCAAGTGCCCTTGACTGCTGAGCATCTTCCCTGCCCTCTACAACTGTAATTTTAAAAATGTGTGCACATAAGACTGATTAAGAATGGAAGAAGAGAGTGTATAAGACATACTTAGATTAAGCCTTATCTTTTTTTTAAAATATTTTATTTATTCATTTTCAAGCAGAGAGAGAGAGAGAGAGAGAGAGAGAGAGAGAGAGAGAGAGAGAGAGAGAGAGAGAGCACACCAGGGCCACCACCTTGTGGGTCTGGCTTATGTGGGTCCTGGGGAATTGAACCCAGAGCCTTAGGCACTGGAGGCAAGTGCCTTAACTGCTGAGCCATCTCTCCAGCCCAAGCCTTATCTTAATATAAGCGTGTCTGCATAAGCTTGCTTGGGCTCTGGTCAAAGTATTTGTAACTGCTCCACAGACAGAGTAACTGGAACCCCAGGGGAGAACCTCTGCAGGAGAGAGACTGTGAGGTGTGACAGAGAGACCAGGCAGATCTCCTTTCTTCTGGAGGTTGGTTGGTTTGCTTTGGTTTTTGGTTTTGAGGTAGGGTCTCACTCTAGCCCCAGGCTGACTTGGAATTCACTATATAGTTTCAGGCTGGCCTTGAACTCACAGCCTACCCACCTACCTCTGCCTTTGAGTGTGGGGAGGCTTCTTTGTAATATTTACATTTTATTTGTAATGGCTCGTGCCAAATAAATTCCTAAAGTTTGAAGGATTAGGGCTGGTAGGCAGTTAAATGTGCTTGCTTGCAAAGCCCATTGACCTGGGTTCAATTTCCCAGTACCCATGTCAAGCCAGATGCATAAATTAGCACATGCATCTGGAATTTGTAGCAGGAAGCCCTGGTATGGCCATTCTGTCTCTATCTCTACCTCTATCTCCTCACAACTAATATATATATATATATATATATATTATTAGAATATATATATATATATATTCCTAATATATATTATATATAATATAATATATATTAGGAGTTTGGAGTAGTAAACCAAAAGGTTGTTTTTTTTAAGTCTTAAATATATATTTATTGTCCATAATGAGTTACATTATTCAGTGGGCAAACAATGAGTTGTTATTCCCAATTCCCCAATGTCCCCCTCCCCATCCCCAATCAGCTGGATATCCTCCTCCATGGGCCATCTGGATCAGTCCTTGTGGCAGGGGACCCTGGATAGCCTAGTACTCAGCCCGGTCCTCAAAAGCCATTTCCAGACAGAATTTCTTGAGTTTTGTCCTGTCATGCATAGAGCATGTAATATTACATGCATTCAGCAAATTTATCCTCACCACTGAAACATGAATGAAGAATCAGATGCTAAAACATAAAAAGTCAGCCATTTGGGGCATTCAAAATGTCCTTTCCTCAGCATATTTGCTGTTAATAAATAATAAGCTTAGACGCTTGCAGTGCTTTGGGGGTGTTTTAGAAAGAAAATAAAATTGTAAAGAATAGAATAAATTTTAACCATAAGAGCTGATAGAATTGCAGTATCCTTCCAATGCTACTATGGTGGTAACCACCTACATTTGGTATTTGAAATTATCTGCATTCATTCTTTGAAAGTTTGATGTATATGTCAGACTGAACCTGTTCACTTGTTCCACAGACATTGCGACATTTCACTAACATAAGCCCACACAAGGTGCTCACAGGACCTGCCATTCACTCACTCAGAAGATCATTTTTCCTGTCTGTCATCATATCTGAAGCATTGCAAGAACAGAAAGGAACACATGCACACAATCTCCAGGCAATTTTAGATGGACATCTTGAGTATTGATAGATTTTAAAAAGGGCCCAATTTAATGTTTGGAAAAAAGAAAACAAAGAAATAACCTCCAAGCTAAGGACAAATTTTTGGCTAATTAGGACTGATAAAATCAGGCATGGTGTGCCTGTAATCCCACTTGAAAGATAGAAGCAGGAAAATCATAACTTCAAGATCATCCTCAGTTAGAGTGAATTAAGGCCAGTCTGGGCTACATGAGACCCTATCTCAAAAAAAAAAAAAAAAAAAAAAAAACAATGCCCAGGAGAGGCTCAGCTGTTTTAAGGTGTCTGCTTAGCTTGCAAGCCTGCAAGCATAAGTGCAGTTCCCCAGCACTCATGAAAGCCAGATGCAAAAGTGAAGAATGTGTCTGTAAACTCATTGTGTCTACTGCAATGGAAAGCAGAGCCAGGAGAATCCAGAAACCGATGGTTTCTAGACTGGCACACAGTGGCAAGGAAGAGCCTGCCTCAGGCACAGTAGAAGGAGACCCCACGTGTGTGTTCGCGTGCACACACACACACACACACACAAGACCAGGACTGATTAGAAGTTAGTAATAGGTAACTTGGATCTTGTATCCTCTCCTCAACCTTCTTGCTTGGCAATGAGGACATTACTGATTCGTAGCATCCATCTGAGCTGTTTCAGAGCAATAAAGTAAACATTTTTGTTGTTGTTTGTTATTCTGTCCTTTTAATTATCATAAACGTATTAAAAATGTAGAGTATTTACCTAGCATATATAAAACATAGATTCAATACTTAATATAGCAAAAAAAGAACTTTAAACATTTAGACATGTTAATTATAATTTTCAAAACTTACTGTATTTTGAAATAATGAGCAATATTTGAAACACTTAACTTACAAATAAATCATTAAAATAAACTCTCCACATGTCACCCAGAAAGAAAAAGAGGCAAATAGAGTGAATGGTTGAGCCAGGGCCTCTGGCCACTGCAAAGGAAGTCTACACGCATGCAGGTACTGAGAAATCGAACTCAGGTCCCTAGGCTTTGCAGGCAAGTGCCTCAACTGCTGAGCCATCTCTCCAGCCCTGTACTTTTTTTTTTGTAGTAAAGTCACACGTTAGCTCAGGCTGACCTAAAACTCACTCTGTAGCCCCAGGCAAGTAGCAATTTTTATCAATTAAATTTCCTTTTGGAGCATTTTGTCTCTGGATAAGGAGTTCTTGAGGAGATACTGTTGTGACAAGCTTCTAGAGGAAATATTAGAAGAATGTTCAGATGACAGAAAAATGAGAAAAGAGGCGAGCACCTGGCAAGGTTGCTTGTTTTTCTTAACTTCCAAATATCCTTTGAGAAATCTCATTGCCAAAAAGAGCCTGTTATAAACCTCTTCACTTTCGGTGTTGGTCCCTGGTAAGCATGTAGAGTTTGATGTTTAAACCTTTCTGAATGGAGACCTCTGCCTCTAGTTAGGACTAAGAAACCTGTATTCGGAGGCTCGAGAGAGGGCTCAGCAGTTGAGGCACTAGCCTGCAAAGCCTCAGGACCTGGGCGTGATTCCCCAGTGCTCACGTAAAGCCACAGGCACAAGGTGTCGCGTGAGTCTGGAGTTCCTTTGCAGTGGCTAGAGGCCCTGGCATGCCCATTCTTCCTCCCTCTCTCTCACACACACATAAATAATAAAATAAAAATATTAAAAGTAAAGAAACCGGTATTCAAGTTCCCATCCCATTCGTAGTCACCACTACCCAACCAATGGGACTGCATAACAGAAGTGCTTAGAAACTTGACAAAGCAAAGCACAGTTATTTGGTATATGATTATTTATCCAGACAACTGAAGAGAATCCAAAGAAAAGTGTTAGAAATAATAGAAGAGTTGAAAACAAATACGTGGAAAATAAACAGAAGAAACAATGAAAAACAGGTAACCAGGATACAAAACGTCTAAGATTTGTATGAAGAATACCAGAGCACTGAGGAAAACTAAAACAAAATGTATACAGTTGTTCTGGAAATTTTAACATGCCAAATATGTCAATTTTTCCTAAATTAATGTAATCTTGTGCAATTCCTAAATGTTAGTTTGGAAGCAGCTAAACTGCTTCTAAGATGTGTGTGGGATACCAACTATTATGCACCATCCAATGGAATTGAGTGCAAAATCCAAATTGGACCCAAAGGCTTATTGGATTTTGGCATATGGAAAAGGTAGCATTCAAAATTATGAAGACAAGGTGGGCCTGGTGGCTCACGCCTTTAATCCCAGCACTCGGTAGGCAGAGGTAGGAGGATCACCATGAGTTTGAGGCCACTCTGAGACTACATAGTGAATTCCAGATCAGCCTGGGCTAGAGTGAGACCTAGCCCAGGTCTTACTCTAAAAAAAAAAAAAAGAAAGAAATAAAAAATAAGCCAAAAATTCCAGATGAATCATGAACTTAAGTGTTAAAAATGATTGTGAAAGTTCTGGAAGAAAACATAAGACTTTAAAAAATATAACTTATGAAACTGTAAAAGAAATGGTTTAAACTGGGCATCAAAATAATAAAAATTTTCTTCACACATTGTTAAAACTGTCAAAAGAGAACAAATCAAGCAACAGATTTACTACCCAAACGCTACACATAAAGCTAAATGTTTTCCATATCCAAAATGAAAACAAGCACACACACACAAAAAAGAACCCTTCTAAGCATATGAGAAGACATCCAACTTCAAACACAAAAGGTGAAATGCAGGTCTGGGGAGAGTACTCAGTCAGTGAAATGATTGTCAAGAAGGCATGAGGATTTGAATTCAACCCTCAGTGTTGACGTAAATGCTGGGCATGGTGTCACATGTCTGTGATCTCGGCACTGGGGAGATCCCTGGAGCTCACTGGCCAGCCAGGTTAGCCTAATTAGTGAGGTGGGTGGTGTACCTGACCATAGCACCCAACATTGTCCTCTGGCCTCCACATGCACATGAACATATGTATGCACACACACACATTTACTCATGTATGAACATGTATGCATTCACACAAACCTCACACATGAAGATGCAAGCAAAGATGTAATATGCAAATGAGATGCATTACACTGGAGTTTAATGTTTTACCCACCAGATAGGCAACCAGTACGGTTCTTGACCACACATTGCTGATGAAGATCTATTTCTTTCAGAAGTTGCCCAAAGGAATAAACAGACCTTGTTTAGAGACTCCTTATCAGTATTTCTTGAAATTAAATGCCCTGGAATGG
>PVHP010034418.1:0-19071 GCA_004024765.1 Zapus hudsonius
GGGGGCGGGTGGAAGCCAGGTGAATGTTCGGCTCTGGGCGGCCCAGGGGGGGCGGGCGACAGGAGGAGACAGAGGGCGGCGGAGGAGGAGCCCCCCAGCAGCGAGCTGCGAGCTGCTGACCGAGGCCTTCTGACCAGGACCGGAGTAGGGCCCCAAGCCCCCGGGCCCCGCGAGGGACGCGCTGGTGCCCACACCCTGAACCTCAGCAGCTGCGGCCGCAGGACCCCACGGCCAAGAGGTAAGTGAACCCCACCTTTGTCTATTTTGGGGGGAAGGGGAGCTCAGGGTCCACTAGAGGCAAGATGACTGCAGTGTCCTTCGTCCGTCCTGTGAGACCCCGTACACAGACCAATGCAGACCAGATTCCCACCAAGTCCCATTCCCTGGGGCTTTGGAATTGGTTTTAACTGGGAGGAAAGATTGAGAACTACACCCTCCTTCCCTTAGCCCGAGCGGAGGGTCCCCCGAAACTTTTCTCTGCAAACTGTCGGCTTGCGGGATGGAGAAGGGGTGAGCGGCGATGAACGTGTCTCCTCGATCGTATTTTCACGACTTTAGGGGGAGACCCCAGACTCCATAGAATTGAGGGGATGGGAACGCTGACGGTCTCTAACTGGGACGAGGCGCCCTCCGCCCTCGCCCCGCGCCCCCTGGCGCGGTGGGCTGGACCCGGGCCAGTGGCATTGGGGGTGCGGGGACACTGGAGGAGCCGCAGCTCGGGGGAAAGTTACCGGCTGGACTATTCGGTTTCTTTGCACTTCCAGAGCCGCGCGTTCTCTCTCCCTGGGTAGTGGGGTTCAGCGGTCACCCCCGAACCCCATCCAACGGCCCCTCTTCCTCTTGCCCCTCACTCCCACTCTCTTCCTTCCAGCTGCAACCCCACCGCTATCTTTCCAAAGCGGGCTCTGGCTCCGAGCACCCCCTGAGGGTGGGTGGACCCTTCTCCCATCCACCACCGGTCTCCCCACGGGGCGCCGGCGCACCTGCCCTACCCAGAGTGGATCCAGGTCGCTGCCGGGCTGGAGAGCCCGGGGTGCGCCGCGGGCACAGGCCAGCCATTCTAGGGGGTGGGGGGCCGCCGCTTGCCAGTTCCAGTTTTCTCTCCCCTCCTCCCACCCCACCCCAAGTAAGAGAGCGACGTGTCCCGGTCAGAGCAGGGGGGGCAGCGGTGGGGGGGCAGCGTGGGCAGCGGGTTGTGCCCGGACACGTGCCTGCCCAGGCGCCCCGGTCCTGCTGGTGTTTGGAGAGAGGGCGGGTCCCCTGCCCCCCGCCCCGCACAACCCCCATGTATCAAAGGGCGGCTGAGACGTGGTGAGACCTCGGGGCGCCCTGGGGGGTGGGGGGGAGGCGGGGAGCCTGGGTCCGGAGCAGGGGAGGGGCAGAGGCGCCGGTGCTAGCTGACCCACAGGAAACGAGCGCTGCTGACCTAGTTTGGGACACCGGAAGTGGGTGCTGGGGAGAGGGGGAGACCGGCAATCTGTCCTGGCTTCCGGGCCAGGTGGAGGGCATTCTTGAATTGACCCCCGCCGGAATGCCTTGGAGACCCCTAGCTGCAGCTGAGAATTGGGAATGAGTCAGCGCAGGTACTCCTCCTTTCCCGCAATTTATTCCCGGTGCTGGGAGACCGTTTACCAGGGGTGGGGAGGGGGAGCCAGATTGGGCAGTGAGGGGTTAAGCCAGAATGGGAACTCTCTGTTCCCTCGGGGAGTGTATGTGTTGGGGGGGGTGAGGCCTGAAGGATTATGGGGCTGCCTTCTGCTGCCTCCCCCACCAACTGGTTTGGTCACCCCTGTACCCTCCTGGCACTGTTGGTAGAGCTGGCATAGAGTGGACATTAGATTGGGAGGAGATATTGGGCATAGGAAGTGCTGGGCTGGGCTGGAGAAGGACATATTTGTAGCTAATTTGGATGGTAGTCTGGAGAGGAGGGCAGGGGGCTCCCCCTGGAGCAGCTGATGAAACCTGGAGAAATCTCTGCCAGTGCCTCCTGTCCCTGGCCCCCGGGACCCCAGCTCCCCCAGCGTGCCTCTGTTCCATGGTTGCTGTAGGTACGATGCTGCCTGTTGGCACCCCCAGACACTGTCCCTTCCCTTGGGTATCACACCCCCTCAGACTTGGCACAGAGGTCAGGAAGGGGTTAATGCCACCAGAAAGGGGCTCTGGGGAAGAAAGAAGGCAGTGCCCACTAGGCTCAGGTGTCAAGGAGAGAGGCCTACTCTAATGGGGCTCTCTCAGCACTACCTGGCAATATGGACCCCAGTGTCTGGGAGGCAGGTGCTGTCCTCTTCCCCTTTCCCCATGGTGCCCCCTGGCACCCAGGGCCCCCAGCTCCTCCTTGGCCTAGTGCCTGCCCCAGGAGGGCGCGGCGGGCAGCGGGGGCTGGGCTAACAATGCACCATCGGGCCCTTTGTGTGCTTGTACTTGGCACCCTGGGGAAGGGTGGGGGAAGGGGACCCAGCGGGCATGGGGGGGTGGAGCACCTCTGGGGTGGGGACAGTGAAGACTTGGGGAGAGAAGCAGAGAATAAAAGCAGGTGAGGAGGAAAGGGAATTGGGTCAGATAGGGTGCTTCCCCCCCATTCCAAGCCAATGCTGAGAGAACCAGTCTTGGATCCTATGGTTGCCTAGATGGCATCATGCTGGTGCCCGAGGCCCAGCCTAGCACCCGGCATTTGGGGTCAGAAGTCACTGCCCAGGAGATTGCTTAGATGGAGGAGGGCTGGCTAGATGCTACCTACCCACATCTTGATGGCTGAGAGACCCAGTTCTCCTGGCCCAAAGCCAAGGCCCCAAGATGGGCTCCAAGCAGGGCACTGCCCTCTGCTCTGAGCCTCTGGGCCTGCTTCAGGGCTTCCTGCCTCCAGCTGGCTTGGCTCTCTGACCTTCCTGAGAGTTAAGACAGCCCTGCCACCAGGCCTTGGGGCCTGTGCCTGTTTTGGCCTAGAGCTGCAAAGGAGGGTGGGGGAGGAAGGTGAGGATACACAGACAGAAGGATAGGACCCTGGCATGGGGTGTGCCTGCCCTGGCCTCTTTCCCCCTCCTTCTGCTGAGTAAACTCGTGAGTAAACTTGACGTTTTGCCCGGACAGTTTGAAGTTGCTTTGCTGCCCCCCCTTCTAGTCCTGCCAACACACAAGCAACCAGGCACTATGGCAGACCTGGGGGACTGGGAGGAAGGGGATAGAGTGATCTGGATCCACCATCAAGGGCTTGGAGAGGGGCCAAGAAAGACCCCACCCCAGCCAGCCAGGTTCAAGTCCTGTCAATAGTCTTAGCCAGTCAGCATCTGTTGCACAGCCTTGGGAAGTCCAGAAAAAAGTGTCCTCAAAGCAGGTCCTCGACCGGCCCACCCCTGACTTCCTTGTCTGCTACAAAATATACCCAGCTGGCTTCCTAAGGTGGCATCTTTAATGCTCACAGACCACCCAGTGAATTTCTCAGTGAAGCCAAAGAAGTCTTCCCTTTTCTTTCTGCCCCATGGCCAGAGATGGTGGATGGAGGGAGCCGAGGGCCCTCCGAGCTCTCTCTTCTTAAGGCCTCTGGACTGGCTGCCTTGATTGCATACCTGGACCTCACCCCACACGTGCCCTTACTGTGCTTACAGTCAGACCTGGTTTCCACCTGTCTCAGACCTTTCCTTTGCCTTCTAGTTTCTTCTTTTTCCCAGGCCCTTCAGAGCTTCCCAGACAGCAAACACCTGTTCCAGCTCCAAGGGGCTGAGGGTGCCCTTGGCAAAGAGGGCTGAGGGTAGGCAAATGGAGCCATTCATGACCCCCACACCAATTGGCTGCCACCTGACATCATTAATTCCTCTTCTGCCTTCCCAGGTCACCAGAGTGGCAGGGGAAATTCCTTCCCAGTCCCTACCAGGCCTCAGAGCAGGGCTCCCCCAAGCCCTTACTTTTAGCCTCATGTCTCTAGCTTCAGTTTCCTTCCTGTTTCCACTGCCCCCCAGGCTCCTCCCCACGCAAATGCCCCTTTCAACAGACATCCTCTCTTCCTTCCTTCCTCCTTTCCTCCACCTTTGGCTGGAACCAAGGGGTCCTCTCCCCCTCCCACTAACCTCCTAGACTCTTACCTCTTCTTAAAAAATGGTCTCTTTAGAGATGTGACCAACCCAGTCTTCCACTCTCCCTACTATATCAGCCAAACTCTTGGGAAGAGAAGAACCCAGGGCTTCTCAAGGGAACTACAACTCCCAGTGTACACCACAACTGTTTTGGGTGCACCCTGGGAGTTGTAGTCTTTGAGCTTTCAATTTGGCTGACTCTGTAGTGATTCTGGATGAGTGTAAAAGCGAGTCCTGGGATGAGTTGCACCAAGGATACCCTTTGCATCCTCCTTACTATGTTCTTAACATTACCTTTCCATGTGACACCATGTACCCATGATTGGTACTCATTCTCACCTTAGGGCTCCACCCAAGAGATGCCCACACCCTGCCCTGATGCCCCTGGCAGGGGTGAAATGAGAGGCCCCATGAACTCTTTCCTGCCCCCTGTCCTTCAGGCTGGTCCCCTCCCTTTATGGGGATCAAAGGGCAGGGAGCAGCCCCACCCCACTCCCTCTCAAGCTGTAGCCTTTAGATTGGGGCTCTTAGGAACTGCGGGGACTTTGGTGCCCAAACACTTGTAGAGTGAATGCTGGGAGGTTGGTGACTGGTGGCAGCAGAGACGCTGGCCCCCACCCTAGGGCATGGAGCCTTCAGTAGCTACTTAAGAGTTGTCCATAGTCTCCCAGGCTCCCTTTTGTGTAGGCCCTGACCAGTATGCTCTCTCTGAAAGCAGGGTCTTGGCCCTTATCATTAGGGCCTAAGGGGCCCGGGCCTGCCTGCCTGGCACCAAGGCACAGGGGTAACCCTCCCCCACCCCAGGCCCACAGTTGGCATAGGGTGCTGGGAGCAGGGGGGTAGGAGGGAGAAGAGGGCAGGACTGCCAGCATCCTGGTGGGTAGCTGCCAACCGGGCCGGGAGCTGGTGAGCAGCAGCAGGCCAGCGGCATTGAGCCAGCAGCTGTTGGGGGTAGCAGGGAGGGGGTACCCTAGGGGGCATTTCTGTGATCCTGCCTGAGCCTGGCAGGACTTGGGATGGCCTACCCCCTGGAGGACGCTGGGTACCCTCCATTCCAGGAGTAAGGGACCCTAGGAATTGCTTAAGTGAAACTTCCTGGCCTACCAATCTGGGCTCAGAGCCCTCCTGAGTTGCCCCTCAGGCCCAGGCGGGTCCCACCCAACCGGCCAGGGTGGCAGTGACTTGCGCAAGGGGTGGGGCTAGGCGCTTCCCAGCAGATGCCCCCTCCCAGCTCCTTCCTCTTTCGGTGCCTACAGCTCCCCCCATCTGTCTATCCCCTCAGCTAGCTAGTTCTGTCCCCTTGGTCCCCCTGGCCACTGGGGTCTGGCATGAATGCCGCCCCCTGGCCTGGTTGGCAGGGCTGATGCCCTGGCCAGAAACTGTGGTATGTGAGTGGGATTGGGGTGAGGCTATATGGGGAGGGCAGGGCGCTGCCTTGCCCAGCCCCTGAGGGCCCTAGACTGGCATAGGGTGGGGAGCATTCAGACAGCTGAGGTGGGGACCAGGGGCTTACTGGACTTCTAGAGTGCTTCTTTATGGTCCCCTAATCCCATATGCCCTGAGGGGCTGGGACCTGGGCACCTGTCATGCCTGGCATTGACTGCCCAGGGTTCCCCTCCTCCCTCTTTGGCCATGGCTGCCTCCTGTCCCGACCCCTCCCTTCTTCCTTCTCCTGGTCCCACCTCCAGTGGCCTCTCCCATTGCTCCTCCTCACCTCTGTCCTCCTGGACTGTCCCGGCACCTACCTTTCCCACCCCTCACCTTTTTCCCCTTTCAGGACTAAGGAAGGACAGGCCAGGCGGGGGTGGGGACAGCCGGGGCTCTGGGCACCTCAGGCAGACTCAGGGCCCTCTCCCACGCTGCCAGCCCTCCTGTAACCCCTCCCTCCAGGCTGGGGGGAGGGGGACAGCACCCAGAGGGTTAAGGCTGTAGGGGGGAGGGGCTGGGCCAGGTCGTGGGCGGCCCCTTTGAAGGAGGGAGCTGGAGTGGGGGAACAGCCACCCTACCTCCCCCTCCAGCCAGCCCTCCCCAGCCCCTTCCTACGAGCTGCCCCCAGGGGCCCTGAGGAGTTGCCTGCTCAGCCCTCAGCATTCAGGTGAGTGGGGCCTGCTCTGGCTTGGGGAGGTCAGGCCCCAGGCAAGTCTCGGAGGCCTAGAATTGGCCAAGGGTCAGAGGAGGACTGAAAAACAGGCCAGGAACAGGGTGCCCAGATTTCACCAGAGGCGTTAGGGAATGGAGGAGCTGAGGCACTGGAGTGTGGGGAGGCTTCAGTCTCAGGGAAAGCAAGAGAGGCTGAAGAAGGGGCCAGGCCAGGAGGTTGGACAGGCTGGCATGGAGCCGGGCTCCGGGGACTGGGCTGGGGTGTCTTCTGGGGCTGGGGGGCTCAGGTTTCTGCTGTCGTCTTGTCGGGTGTGGGGTTACCAGCCGGCTCGGTTACTCAGCCAAAGACACAGCTGGGGGGAGGGGGCATAGGGTAGACCCTGGCACCTTGTGAAATCTCCTTAGGCCCTAAGGGGAGCTGGCACTGCCCAGCCAGACCCTACTGGGAACCCTGATAACCAAGGTCTTTCCAACTGGGCACTTGCTTGGCCCAGGGTGGGCACCCTCCTGGGAAAGTCCGGCAGCTCCAGAGCTGGAAACTCTGACGGGCAGAGAGAGGCACTGGTTGTCCCCTTCACCCCACATCCGCTCTCACTGCACCCCCACTCCACCCCTCCGTAACCTCCTCTCTCCAGCTATAACTCCCAAAATTTTGGTCGCCTGCTTCGTCCACAAGGCAGGTATGGTTGTCCTAAACTCAGCTGTCACTTGGCAAGACCAGGCCTTGCAAGACAGGTCCTGGGTCTTGATTTCCTTCTTCTGCGCGTTCTATCTATCCCACATAGGCCCGGGGAGGAGAGGGTATGTTGAGATGTACCACCTGGAGAGCCTTCCTTCCATGAGAGAAGTGGGGGGCAGATGGGCGAGGAGATGAGGCTCCCTCCTAGCATGAGGCCTAGGGGACAGCCTTTGAAGACAGGAGGCGAGGCGACAGGTCCACAAGGGCTGAGGGAAGGGAAGCCAAAGGTGGAATTCTGTGGTTGGAAGTCAAGACACACGGGAGAGAGGGAGGGAGGGACAGAAAGAGGAAAGAGAAGGCCAAGAGAAGAGCCAAGAGGACTGGGTGGCTGATGGGCAGGGGTTGCCAAGGTGGGAAAGGTGAAGCTGTCAAGGAGTTACCCCCATCCTTTCCTCCGCCATCTTTTATCTCTATCCATTCCCCTTTATGGGACCAAGGGGCCATGGTTGGTGGAAAGCAAAGGTGGAGGAACACTGAATTCTCCCTTAATCTGGAACCCCTATACCGGGACAGGGAGGCCTGGGGAGGGGAGCTTAACCCCCACAGCACCGGGAAGCAGCCAACTCCCCTCGCCTCCTTCCCCCTTCGTGGCTTGCGGTCTCTCTTCTCCGCCTTGGCCCCCAGGAAGTGTGAGTGCTGGGGGTGGTGAGGTTAGGAGGGGGGATGGGGAGACACGCAGAAGTTTGGAGGGGCTGGCATTGAGGGCTCCATAAATGTCCCTGGCATCCCTGGGTCTAGGACTTCTGTCAGAGCCCTTCGAATCCTCCAGTGACATGTGGCTCTGTTATTTCACCCTGCCTCCCTAACTGGGCAATCCAGATGGCCATGGTCCCCCGGGGCCCCAGAGGCTCTCAGAAAGGATAAGGGGAGCCAAGGAATAAGGATTCCTGGATCCCTAAGGACTTAGGACTGGTTGTCCAATTTTCCTAGCCCCCACCCACCCACCCACCCAGCCAGCCACAAGCCAAAGCCCTGGCTTCGTGCAAACTTAGCTCCAAAAAAACAGGAAGAGAACCTGAGGCTGGAGTTGGGGTGGGGTGGGGGGGTAACGGAGAAAGGAGAAAGAAGTAAGGGGGAAGGGTGGCCAGCCAAGGTCCCAGAGCCACTAGGCAGAGCCTCTGGTCTCTCCATCACCCCTAACAGAGAGGTGCTGTCGCCTGGTTCTCAACTTCTCTCACCCAAGCTGCTGCTCCAGAAGCCTGGCCAAGCCATCCGCTGGCTTCCTGGCAAGAGTTGGGAGAAGGGGCCTTAGAGCCTGAGAGAATGGGGGGGCATTGGGGTTCTGTGTGCCTGTGTCTAGGTGGCCCGTATCTATTTTCTACGCCACTAATCCTGGTGGTGCCTGCTGCCCCCCCCCTAAGCCTCAGTTCCCTAATCCCCAGGGTGGGGAGAAGGGTGGCCAGCTTTGCTCAGCTGCCTCATCCAGGGCCTCCTATGCCCGTCCTTCAACTGGCTCAAGCTAGCATGGTTAGTCCTGCCCTGGACATAGCCTGAGGTCAGCACCCGGAAGCACTTCCAGTCACCTCGGACTTTCTAAGACAGGGCTAGTGCCCTCTACCTTTAGGTTGCTTGGTGGGGGACACACTGTGGCAGGTGCCCTTGGGTGCCGAGGGGTTAGGTGATAAGGACTCTCACCCTTGCCCCCTTCCCACCTTTCTCACCAAAGATGGGGAAGGCTTGACACAGGGCCCAGTTTCAAGAGAGCTGCCCACCGGCTTGGCCGGTCTAGCAGGCCTGACAGTGAGGGGAGCCTGGGGGGGTGGCGGGAAAGAGGGGAGTGATGGGGTGGGGCCCCCTGTTCTTCCCCCTACCAGGCAAACAGACCAAACAGACCTTGCCTGGTTCCCTGGCACAGCTGCCCCCCAACCAACCACACGCCCATGCCCACAAGGTCTTAGCAAGAGGGGGCATGCCAGGCTGGGTAGGGATGGGCCGCCTTCATGGGGCGTCAGGGGACTTGGCCCTCTGGGATACAGATGTGGGAAGGGTGCCCAAAGCAGGGTGGGCACCCTGGCACCACTGCCCTACCCTGGCAGAAAGGAGAGGGAGGCCTCCACCCCACCAACCCCTCCCAGATGATGAGGCTAGGAGTGCCCCCTTGGCCTGGTTGGCACCAGTATAGTTCCAGGTGGCACCTCTGTTGGCATGGGTGCCAGAGCTGTGGGATTTCCCAGAAGCAGGAGAGAGCCCATATGAACGTCCTCTCCTCCCCTGTGTGCCCTCTGCCTCCTCCTTCCTCACACCTCCATGGCAGTGGGCATTGGATTTGGCCTAAGGGGTTAAATGCCCACCTTTGCCTAAGCCCTGTGTGAGTTGGTGTGAAGCTGCCTGAGCCTGTGAGCTGACAGCACAGTTGGCCAATCTGTGCCCAGGTCACACTAGTTGCCAAGAGACTGGCCAGTAATGGTGGGTAGGGAAGGACTGAGGTGATGGGCTGAGGCACGTGCCTGCCCATGTGGGTGCCCAATTCCTAGCCAATGGGCAGAGGAGAGCCCCAGCTTGCCTCTCCAGAGGGGTGTGATGCACTTGGGCCCAGGAGAGTCTCCTGGTTTCAGTGGCAGGCATCCATCCACACACTGCTGCTACCCTCCTTGCCCTCTGAGTTTTGTTGTTCCGAGACCTGGGGACGTGGGTCACTTGCACCTGTGTAAAGTACTGAGACCAAGGACAACTCTCAGACTACCTGGTCCCCTGGGGAGAGAAGTGGTTTGGGGACCACTTAAGGTGAGAACTGGTGGCTTCCAAGCCAACAGACAAGGGTGCTGAGTGCTCACTCAGGTCTTCCGTGTGGGAGCGTTGGCATTGCAGCAAAGGTAGCAGGCAGAGACAATACAGTTCTTGTGTCCTAAAGAGGAGGAAATTTGTGGCCCTTGACATACCCCCCCCAAAACAAAAACAACTTTCCCCATCAATGGCCTGTGCTGATCAGGTTCTGGAATATCAAGGACACTGGCAAAATGTCAGTGGAACTTGCCTTGAGGACCATCTGGACTGGCCTTTAATATTACAGACCTCCTTGGGAAAGGAAATGACTTGTCCAAGGTCAGGTAGCTCAGTAACCTGCTTCCCTCAGGGTGTGTTGAGTAGTTTTCTTTGCTGAGGCCATCCATCTAGTGGAATCCACCCTGGGGCCAGGCCTGACCCAGACCACTGACTGAGCCCCCTCCCATGTGTGTCAGGCCCTCCCTCCCACACCTGGCCCCATTTATCCCTAGCCACTACCCCTGGACTCAGCTGGAATTATCCAGGATCCCAGATGAGGAAAGAGGAGATAAAATCACTTGCTTAAAACCTTGGAGCTAAGAATTCAAATAGAAACATCGCTGATTCCCCTTCCAGCCCCAACACTGTCTCCACTAGCCCCAGACCCTTCCCCCCCACACACACAAAAAATGTCAAGGCTGAACACTGGATGCTCTGTGGTTTCCATTCTCTCTGTGTACAGCTGAGGAAAGTGAGGGGAGCACTGACTTGCCCAAGGACATTCAGCAAGATAGTAGCAGAGCTGGGACTAGAAGCCAGTCTTGTCACTTCTAGGCCACAACACTTGCCCACCTCCACCCTCGTGGATGGCAGGCTGGGCCCCAGGGAAAGCACTGAGGGTGGACCCTCTGGAGAGGCGGTGTCTCCTGCAGTGGAGAGGCAGAGCTAGTATAGCTGAGGGGGAAGGGGAGGGGTGGGACTGGAACCTGGTCTCTTGGCAGTGGGGGGAGGGTGTGGGGGTGATGCTTATCTGTTCAGGGCAGGAAGTACCCGCGCCAGTGACACCCCAACAAAAGGTGGCTGCTCCTTGGCCCCATGGGGGGAGGGACAGTATTGGGGGGTAAAGATGCAGGGAGCTGATCCCAATAGAAGGAAAGGAACTTGGGGATGGTTGTGGGGGGTGGTCACGAGGAGGAAGCCGGTCCTAGGTTTGGAAAAACTTCTGGTTTGAAATGTTTTACAACTACCTGTGTGACAGGGCCCAGCCATGCCTGGCCTGCAGCAGACCTTGGTCCCATGTCAATCTGAATTCTCTCCTTGGCCTTGATTGGTGCTGTAGGGCAGCTCCATCCCAAACTGCTCCTCACTTTTCAGATGACTGAGGCCAGGTAGAACTTCCGGAAGCCTAAACCCAAACCCCAGCATCATGTCCCCCAGACCAGCCTTCTTGTGAAGGGTGTAGGGGACGTGAACACAAGGAACTCTACAAAAGAAACCAAAGGCAAGACCCCAAGCGGCAGAATAGAGTCTGAGCCCCGCGTGGTGATGCACAACTTTAATCCCAGCACTAGGGAGGCAGAGGTAGGAGGATCACTGTGAGTTCTAGGAGAGCTTGGCTCTACAGAGTGAATTCCAGGTCAGCCTGGGCTAAAATGAGACACTACCTGGAAAAACCAAATTAAAAAAAAAAAAGAAAGAAAGAAAGAAAAGAAATACAGAGTTCTTCGAGTCCCATTCCTCACTTCACCCCAGAATGTCACTTATCCATTTGAACTTTGGATCTCCTGTGTCTGAGCTGGACAGTAGTCATACTTTAGAGGGACAGGAAGATTGAAGGGGGCTTTAAAGCACTTAGGAAAATGCCTCTATGGGACTCTCCTTATTAGAGTTAGCCAGCCTTGGTACCCCTCCCCAAGACCCCCTTGCAGGCTTAAGTGTTCTTACCAGTCGTCCCTTCTACTTGACCAGCAGGAGAACATGGGGAGCTCTGAGGATGACCTGATCGGAATCCCGTTCCCAGACCACAGCAGTGAGCTCCTGAGCTGCCTCAATGAGCAACGCCAGCTGGGCCACCTATGCGACCTCACTATCAGGACACAGGGCCTTGAGTACCGCACCCACCGGGCTGTGCTGGCCGCCTGCAGCCACTACTTCAAGAAGCTCTTCACTGAGGGGGGTGGTGGGGCTGCTGTGGGGTCAGGGGCTGGTGGGACAGTTGCTGGGGGAGCAGGGGCCGGTGTGTGTGAGCTGGACTTTGTAGGGCCAGAGGCCCTAGGTGCCCTGCTTGAATTTGCCTACACAGCCACACTGACCACCAGCAGCGCCAACATGCCGGCTGTCCTCCAGGCGGCCAGGCTTCTGGAGATCCCCTGTGTCATTGCTGCCTGTATGGAGATCCTACAAGGCAGTGGGCTAGAAGCCCCCAGCCCCGATGAGGATGACTGTGAGCGGGCCCGGCAGTACTTGGAGGCTTTTGCCACAGCCACTGCCACGGCTTCAGGAGTCCCCAACGGTGAAGACAGCTTGCCACAGGTGCCCCTCCTCCCACCACCTCCGCCACCACCGCCACCACCACCACGACCTGTTGCCCGCCGCAGCCGCAAGCCCCGAAAAGCTTTCTTGCAAACCAAGGGGGCCCGAGCAAACCACCTGGTCTCTGAAGTACCCACAGTGCCCACCCATCCTGTGACCTATGAGGAAGAAGAGGTGATGAGCAGAGTGGGGGGCAGTGGGGGCAGTGGGCTGGGGGACAGCTACAGCCCTCCTGCGGAGACTGCCTCACCTCCTGAGGGTCCCATGAGCTACGAGGTCTATGAGGGTGAGGAAGAAGAGGAAGAGCTGGTATATCCCCCAGCCTATGGGCTGGCACAGGGCAGTGAGCCTCCCCTGTCCCCAGAGGAGCTGGGTTCAGATGAAGACGCCATTGATCCTGACCTGATGGCCTACCTAAGTTCCCTGCACCAGGACGCCTTGGCACCAGGCCTGGACGGCCAAGACAAGCTCGTGCGTAAACGTCGTTCCCAGATGCCCCAGGAATGCCCAGTCTGCCACAAGATAATCCATGGGGCAGGTAAACTGCCACGCCATATGAGGACCCACACGGGTGAGAAGCCCTTTGCCTGTGAGGTCTGCGGCGTCCGCTTCACTAGGTGAGCGTGGGGATGGGGGCTTGGCCAAGGTCAGGACCCCCTGTGGAGGTAGATGGTTCTAGAGGGGTGGGCTCATTTGTGGGTTCCTGGAGTGAGGGGAGACCAGAAGGGTGAGGCAAGGAGAAAGCAGCCAAGGGGGTGCTCACACAGGCTCTGGAGCCCAAACTGACTAGAATGGAGGCCGAGGAATGACCAGATGATGGCAGGGCCCATTAAGCTGGAGGCCAGTCTGCAAGGGTGTCCCGGGGCAGTGATGGGGAAACAGTGGTGAGGATTGGGAGTGGGGACATGGTCGGGATGGGCTATGGACCCCATACTGACACCTGAATGCTTGCCCCTCCCCCCAACCCCCTCTGCCTGTACCAGAAACGACAAGCTGAAGATCCACATGCGGAAGCACACGGGAGAGCGCCCCTACTCGTGCCCACACTGCCCAGCCCGTTTCCTGCACAGCTATGACCTCAAGAACCACATGCACCTGCACACGGGGGACCGGCCCTATGAGTGCCACCTGTGCCACAAGGCTTTTGCCAAGGAGGACCACCTGCAGCGCCATCTCAAGGGCCAGAACTGCCTGGAGGTGCGCACCCGGAGGCGCCGCAAGGATGACGCTCCCCCACACTACCCCCCGCCCTCGACCACCACGTCCCCCGCTGGCCTTGACCTCTCCAATGGCCACCTGGACACCTTCCGCCTCTCTCTGGCTCGATTCTGGGAGCAGTCAGCCCCTACGGGGCCGCCAGTCTCCACCCCAGGGCCCCCTGATGATGAGGAGGAGGAGGGTACACCTACCACACCACAGGCTGAAGGTGCCATGGAGTCCTCTTAAAAGAGGAATGAATGGTCAGGCTGGCCCAACACAAGACCGGGTACCCCCATGCCAAGCATTGGGAGCACACAAAACCATGGAGCTGGGGTCAGGGTTTCTGAGCCTTGCTGGCATCAGAATCAGCCCCTTCCCCCAGAGCCCTCATTCCGATCCCAAGCTGAGATTTTGGGGCACAGGCTCTCCAAATTGGAGTGGTCACCCAAGGAGTTCTCCGTGATATTATGTATATATTTATAGCTCTATTGTAAAAGTGGGATTCCCTCCCGTCTCCAGCTGCTCCTGGGGAATAGAAGCAATAATGTATTTCTGATTTGTGGGGTCCCACTTCGGCTATGCGGGTTTCTAGGGGGCTGGGGCTTGGGACCAAAGCCTTGCTCCCCACTTCATGCCCCCTGGGGTTTTGGCTGTTAGGGAGTGGACTGCCCCTCCCTTCTGAGACCCCCCCCTCTTTCCTGGTTTCTGTTCCCTTTTCCTGGAAGTGAATTATGTAAAGGGAGGTGGCAAAGCTAGGGTAAGTGGGGGAAAGCAAGGTGAAAGCTGGAAAGATTGGGGGGACTGGGCCTGTAAGGACGGAGCCATCCCAGTCCCCCCCCCCACCTCCAGTGCTGAGTCACAGGGTCCTGGAGAAGCAAGGGGCGGGGTGGCCTGATTGGCTCACCCGCCCCTGGGGGCAGCAGGGCTCCACCCAGCTGGGAGCACTCCTCCACCCCCTCCTCCCCCTGTCCCTGGGCAGGGAATGTCTTGTTCTGGGCGCTCCCTCCCTGGGGCCAGAGGGCAGGGCGGGCCGGCTTCTTACCCTCTTCTCCCTACCTCCCCGCCCAGGTGCGAGCCACCGCGGCTGCTGCCCCTGACTCACGCCGCCCCCGGGCTGGCGGAGGGGTGTGGGACGGGGTGAGGGGTTGGGGGAGCCTTGCGGGGAGCCGACCAGCCGGCGCCATCTGGCGGCCTCGCCCTGAACGGGCGCCCCTGGAGACAGGGCTTCCAGCGATCTAGCTTTGTGCACCCCAGCCATCGCGGCTTGTGAGCAGGCACCCTCCTAGCCGATGCAATGCGCCAGCACCTCGTCTGCCTCGGAAACGTGCGCTGTGGACCTGGGGGAAAGGAATTCTTCCCCAGGTCCTTGCCTGGCACGCTTAAGATCGAATCCACCTCCATTCTGTACATAGCCTCTTCTGTTGGTCTTGTTGAAATCTAATTTCAGATTTTTAACTACCCAATTCTGCTGGGGGTGTTGTGGAGGGGTTCTCCCCACCTACCCCTTCCTTGCTGGGTGCTCGACCCCCCCCCCATTTCGGTCTGGGTTCTGCCTTGCACTATTATCCCTCCCTGGCCTAGTGGCCCTCCCTCTCTTTCAAAGGGGCAGGTTCAGGGGCCCGGTGCTCCCCCCCCTTGCATCCCCATGCCCATTTGCACAGCTGCCCAGGTACCCCTAACAGTGGGGAGGGGCCCCAGGGAAGGGTAGCAGGACCAGTCCCGTATCTATTTAAGAAATGATGATGTAATATATTAGAAGGGGAGGTTGGGTGCCCTGGGCCTCATCTTAGCATTTCAGGTGATGGGGAGCCCAGGACTGGGGAGACCTGGGGCTTAGTCCCAGGGAGTGGGGTCAACATGGCCTCCCCTCTCCCTACCTGCAGCTTTCCCAGACAGTGCCTTAGAGGGGGAAGCATCGCCCCCTCCGCTGTTCCCTTCCTCTACCCCTATTCCCCACCTCGGGTGTAAACGACAGAAAGAAAAATAATAATAATTTAAGATTTGCACGTGTCCACTTTTGGTTCTTTTTATTGTGAGAGTGGGAGGGAGGGATCAGGAGGAGAGAGGGGGTGAGACACAGGGGCTGTGGGTTCTGAGGCTGGGGAGGGGGGTTCTTTGGTGGCAGAAGCTTTCTGAGGTGGTGGCTCCAGCAAAGAAGGCAAGGTAGTACCAGCAGACTGCGGGTCTTCTGGGAGGAGCTGCCGCCTATGCTTCTGCGGAGGCCCCTCCACTTCGTCCAGGTCACTGGGTGGGGGGAGATAAGTGGGCGGTCCTGTCATGATTGTACTTGAAGCCTGCACGTGCTTGGGCCCCATCTGTCCGCATCCAGCCCCTTCTGCTCCAGCCCATAGGGCATGCCAATCCATGGCTGTAGGTATCCTCTACTGATGCCAAGGGTCAGATGGGCAACGAGTTGCCCAAAGCAACAGCCAGAAAGGCAGAACTACAGGGAATGACCTTAACCAGCACCCCTGTCAAGCTTCTGCTGCCTCCCCTCCATCCAGATTTTGGGGATTGTAGCGGGGTTATTTTTCTGTTTTTTTATTTATTTTTGTTTTGTTTTGTTTTTCGAGGTAAGGTCTCACTCTAGCCCAGGCTGACCTGGAATTCACTATGTAGTCTCAGGGTGGCCTCGAACTCATGGCGATCCTCCTACCTCTGCCTCTCAAAGTGCTGGGATTAAAGGCCTGTGCCACCACTTCTGGCTTTGTTAATCCAATTTTTAAAAATTTATTTACAAGGGGACACTCATGTGCATGGGTGCGTGCATGCATCAGGGGCCCCTTGCTACTGTAAACAAATACCTGTTTGACTTTACCCAGGTGGCTGGGGAATTGAACCCTGGCCAGCAGGCTTTGCAGGCAAGTACCTTTAACTGCTGAGCTGTCGACCCAGTCAACCTGTGACTGAAATCTTTGCCTCCCTTTCAGCCACTCCTCACTACCCCATTTGCCCTGGAATGTGTCCACAGGACAGTCCTTCCAAGAGGATGCAGCTTATCCTTCCCAAACCCAACCTGCCCAAAGTGCATTTCTGCAGAGGCCCTGCTGTGACAGTGACAATCAGAGCCTCCCAGACACCTTGCCGTGCCCATCCAGGATTGCAGCATTGAAGCTGGCTATTGGTATGACATGGCATCCTCCTCATGGATGACCCGTCCACCTGTCCTTTCAGTGCGAATGACCTTCACTTCAGCTTCCATTCAGACATCCTTTTCAGCCTTGGCTGAGGTTCATCCCAGAATTATTCTCTGGTCATGGTCCATTCTCTGAGCCTGTGCTGGCCCACCATCTCTCTCTGGACCACTGCCCCCACTCCTAACACCTCACCAGCACATAACATCTGGACTGCCCACCCCCCAGGGACCTCAGTTCCTTCTCTTCATCAGGGACTGTCATCTCAGATTGAAGCTATCCCGGTCTACCTCTGGCTTCCCCTTGTGCTATTTCCCCCAGAGATGGCATTCAAACCTTACACCCTATTCATGCCTACTACATTTGTCAGAGGAAACCATGTAACAGAGCAGGAGATTGTCACAAGTTCTAGGCTAGCCTGGGCTACAGAGTGAAGTCCAGGTCAGCCTGGAACACAGTGTTGAGACCCTTTCTCAAAGACAAAAAGAAACACTCTCATAACCAAGCACATGGTGCAGTCATTCCAGGTGAAGATTCTGTGTATCATCTTGAAGTTCCTTAGGCTCTTAGTCAACATCTTTTTTTGAGGGTGGGGTTTCGAGGTAGGGTCTCGCTCTAGCCCAGGCTGACCTGGAATTCATTATGTAGTCCCAGGCTGGCCTCAAACTCACCAAGATCCTCCTAACTCGTTGAGTGTTGGGTTTAAAGGCATGTGCCACCACACCCCGCTGCCAGCCAGACAACTTCTTTGCACACTCCCCATAGTAGCTTCTGCCACCCACTTTTGTCCCCTAGGTAGGGTCTCACTCTAGCCAGGTTGATCTCCAACTCACCACAATCCTGATCCTCCTACCTCAGCCTCTTGAGTGCTGGCATTAAAGGTGTGTGCCATCATAGCCAGCTTAGAAACATTTTTGATTGTCTCTTGCAAGCTTGGGTGAAGCTAACACCATCAAATTTCTTGTTTTGGAACCAGACATGGTGGCACAGACTTGTCAGTCTGTTACTCAAGATGCTGAGGTAGTAGGATTACAAGTTTGAAGCCAGCTTGGGCCACAAAGTGAGACCCTTATTCAAAACAAAGCAGCGAAGCAGGCTGGAGAGACGGCTCAGCTGGTTAAAATGTTGTTAACAAAGCCTGATGTCCAGCCTGGGTTCAGTGCCCCAGTACCCAGGTAAAGCCAGATGCACAAAAGTGGCACATGCATCTGGAGTTCTTTTGCAGCGGCAAGAGACCCTGTTGAGCCCATTCTCTCCCCCCTTGCAAATAAATAATTAAAACAAAGCCTTGTTTTTATAACAAATCATGGAATCCTCAAATATCTGGCACCCTGGATGCAGCAGCCATATGACCTGTGTATGAGTTCATTTTTTGTTTGTTTGGTTTTAGTTTTTCTGAGGTAGGATCTCTCTCTGGAATTCATTATGAAGTCTCAGGGTGGCCTCGAACTCCTACCTCTGCCTCTGGAGTTCTGGGTTTAAAGGTGTGCACCACCTGGCTATGAGTTCGTTTTTATCAGTGACCCTCTAACCCATCATGATCTAGTTTTGGCTATCCTAATACCATGAAAAATGTTCCCACAAACCACGCCCCTGGCCTCTCAACTATGTATTTATTGATCACCTCCTGCCCTTCACGGCTTGGCTCTCCTTGGGTCTCTCTACAATTAGGCTTGCAGTTGATCTCCTCGGGGTTCTGTTCCTGTCCACTTCTTTTCCTCCCATCAAAAGATCAAACCCATCCTCTCTCTCAGTCCCTAAATCAGCAACACCTAAAGAGACACCTCCAGCCTTGAGCCATGCTGGGCACCTGTCCACTTTCTCCCTGGGGATCTCCAGCTGGATTCCTTGTCTGGAACCGAGCCAGCTCCCTTTTCCCAGAGCCTGTTTGCCCTCATGCCCTAACAGCTGCCCAAGCCAAGTATAGACCCATCACTCTCAGCACCTCCATCCTTAGGCCATCAAAACTGCTCCTGACTGAGACAGCCTCCCAACCAACCTGTACTGTGCCTCAAACTCACACTGATCCTCCAGCCACTGCCTCCCAAGTGTTGGGATTAAATGTGTGTCACCACACCTGGCAACTCTTCCTGTCTTGACAGGGTCTTGCCCTGAAGCCCAGGCCGGTCTGGAACTCACTGTGAAACCTAGGCTGGCCTAGAATTTTTGGCAATCCTCCGGCCTGCCTCAGCTTCTTTCATGAGTGCTGAGGTAATAGTCCCCCCCCACCCACCTTCCCTCACTCCTCCTCTCCTCATCCCCTCCATCAGTTGTGGTACAAGGAATCTAACTCAGGACCTGCACATGCAAAACTTGTATTCCACCACTGAGCCCACAGCTTATTTTGTTTGTTTGCTTGTTTGGTTTTTCAGGGTGGGGTCTCACTGTAGCCCAGGCTGACCTGGAATCCACTATGTAGTCTCAGGGTGGCCTCAAACTCATGGCAATCCTCCTACCTCTGCCTCTGAGTGCTGGGATTAAAGGCGTGCACCACTATGCCTGGGACATGTGTATGCATGTTTTTTTTTTTATTGTCCATAATGAGTTACATTATTTAGTGGGCAAACCATGCGTTGTTATCCCAGATCGGAAGAGC
>PVHP010034419.1:0-19063 GCA_004024765.1 Zapus hudsonius
AGAGAGAGAGAGAGAGAGAGAGAGAGAGAGATCCAGCCCTTTATGCCTAAGTCACTTTACTAAAAGTTGTTTTGCTTTGACCATAAATTAACTGCCATCTGACTTGGGCCTGAAAATCAAAATGGATGTTTACTGACAAGAAATCCATGTGAAAATTAAAACCAATACAGGAAACCTGTGCAATAGTGGCACTCAACCTGGATAGATAGTCAAAAGCTCTCTGATTGGCTAAGAGATTCACTCAGTGTCAAAGAACCCATAGCTGGAACTGGGAACTAAGCCAAACTCCTATGAATACCAACACCGTAGATATTCAAAACATTCCGACACAGAAATCCTGAAGCTGCTAAGAGCTCAACACTAAAGTAGATTTAAAGCTCACCCACCACTGCTCAGGGAACTTTGCCTTAGATGGAGCAGTAAGATTGTGAGAGTCATGATGGGGGAATATTCACCCCATCCCCCCACCCTCAATCCCCATGGTGCATACCAGCAATCCCACTGAGAAGTGTCTACAAGGGAAGGGGCAGGGAGGAGGGAAATGCAGGTACCAACACAGGATTTGTGCATACCAAGTTTCTAATAAAGAAAATATAATATAAAAAAATAAAATAAGGTAATGACTAGGGACTGTAATCTAAATATATTATGTACACTTATGGGAATTCTCCATGAAAATTATTTCAAAATGAAAAAAAAGAAAGAAAACCACTATGGTATTTGGTATGTAAATGAATATGTGATTAAAAGAGTACTTTAAAAATTTACAGAATCCAGTAAATAATAGCATAATCTTTATAACTTTATTCATTTTATAGCAACATGGTAATAACAGATGTATTATCTGACATTTTAATTATTGTAGCATATTGTTTGTCTAAAACTAGTCATTTAAAAGGAAATTATGCAAATGAAATGAAAATATCCAACTAAAAATCAATTTTGTTTAAATATAAAGGAAGTGTATTTCTACAAGTTATAATAATTCTGGTAAATTGATATTTTAAACCCTCTTCATTTGAAAGCATGGAGTTGTTTACATATTTCAATATTATGTATGAATTAAAAGTTTATATACTTTGAAACATTTTGGAACATTTTATATATATATACATATATATATATATATATATATATATATATATATATATATATATATCAGATGACCCAACACTTTGTATAGTGAATTAATAATCTTACAACAATAACATGAATCTATTAATTGAACTATATATTTTATTATCTTAGCTTTTTAAAGATTTTGAAATTATCTTCTTTTAAATTTTACTATAAATTCACTTTATACTTTCCCTCATTCAAGCATTAAATTTAAGTTAAAAAGAAGAACCTCCAAATGATAATCTGTAGTATCAACACATCTTTTTACTCCAAATATGCTAAGAAATGTTCTTAGAAGTAAACTCTTTCTGTTGAAAACTCAGTGTTATCAAAAACAGTATACAGGACATGTCTTTAGGGCCCTTCACAATTATCTGCAAGACTTCATTTATGTTGTCATGGAACATAATTCCTTCAAGGACTACAAACCAGTGAACGTCCACTTTGACTTAACAATCCCATTTCTTAACATTATTTTGCACCATTCATCAAGATGTATTACACAGCATACCAATTTATGAACAATGACTTGCCTTTCCAAATGCATTCCCACTGGATCTTAGAATCAACTCCATTTTAGCAACTAATTAGTTACACTGACAAACTTTTAAGAATAGGGCTATACAATTTTAGAAAATGTCACCACTCTCTTTATAAATTAATGATATGTTCCCCATTACACAACAATGGTTGGTTATCAGCATTGCCTCTTTATCCTGTCTTAATCATTTTGTTAAAACTACCATGCACTCTCCAGAGAAATTCATGGTTTGTCTCCTTACTCACTGATGTTTAGAATTATGGATATTTAAGTAGTCCTTTTATTTCTACATCACTAGCAATTTCAGAGTTTATAAGAAAGGACGGAATTCACCTGAACACTAAAACCAAAATCCTAGTTCAAAAGTCTGTTTTCTTCCTATAATATCATTTGCTTTCATTTTTAAAGAAACACAGTCTGAGGTCTACTGTGTTTCTTCTTCACATTATTAAATGTAGCATGCAGAACATTGCATTATTATGCTACACATGGCTAAGAAATGTTAGTATTCACAGGATTATGGTAATTAAGTCTTGCTTTTCTTTGGGTGACATGACACTTGCTTGACTATAATGTCACTCCACTTAAAGTCTGTGTAAACAACATTATATTAGTCAGCCTGCTTTACATTTCCAACTGTGAGCAAAATTACAAGGTCAGAGTGGAAAAGAGTGTAGGTAATCCCAAGGAAACATCATGTAAACGACATGCTCAGGGTTCAAACCAGGTTTTAATAATAGCAAAAAGCAATGTTTCTGCAATAATATTATAGGGTTATTATCTAGATGCCATCTGTGGCAAAGCAAATATGGATTTCTGAAGTCACTGTGAAAGACAGAAATGTCCCTGAGTTTATATTTAGTAGAGAAGAAAAAAGATAACAAATGTTTTACAAGGTTTTGTTTAGACTAACAAATGGGTGTTTACTCATTAAGAAGTATATGAAATAATTTCAATTGGTTTTGTAAATAAAAATCCATCAATATCTCAAATATGTATATGTTTAATTTCTGTAAATGGAGCTAGTAAGTTCAATACAACTAAGTTGATACTTTCTCCTATGCTGTTTTTATAATAAATATGAGCAAGCATAACATTCAGTTTTGTAAATGAGCATACTGATTTTCCAAGAGTCTCATAAATCTCTTTTAAAAACTATTTTTCAAAGAAGTGAAGTCTTAAAAGTTATCTTTGAAACTCACTTAACAGTTTGGGAATGTTGTGATTTAAGTGATTTAACTAGTGCTGATTGTAAAAGTTAGATAACCTGATGAAATCTGCAACATGGGGTAGGTAGGATCCAGGCAAAAATAATGAAGACTCTGCTATCAGAAGATTCTCTTCATTAAACTAGTTGAAATAATACAGTTCACAATGTAGTGGTTTCCAGAATGTGGTTAAACTGTAAAACAGAGTATTGTTTAACAAAAATAGAAGTGAAAGTTCTTAAATGTGACTCCTGAGTCAGGTCATACAACCCAAAGTGGGTTAACTTATGTGAATGGGGGTTTCTAGGCTTGTTGTCACATTTGTATAATGAGATCACTGAAAATAATTGTTATCCTGTGTTGGAGATAGGATGTGTATATGTGTGTATGTGTGTGCATGTGTGTGTGTGCATGTACACATGTGCACTTTATGTAAATGAAAATCTGAGATTTAAATAAAATCAATTTTAACTGATTCCTACTTCAAGTACACTCTTACCATATTGGACATCTTTCTAAATGAATAATCTTTGCAAAACATCAGAAACAGAGATAGTTCTTTATTAATTCTCAGTCTAAAAATCCAGATATTTCTGATCAAAAGTTCTCTCTAAAGTCTAATTATCAATGATAATGTGGTAACAGAACATACTAAGCAGTCAACCTGAGCCCTCTTTCTAGTTTAAGGAGCTATGTGTAACACTGTAAAAGCACTGTTAGTAGGAAACATTTAGTGAGCTAAAAATTTTGAGTACTCTCTTCTCTAATCAGAAACTTACAATAAAAACATCTTGTAAGTGAACAGAGTCACATTAGTGACTGAGGTATCATTGTCTTTCAGCATTTGAAGTATGATGCTTCAGAGTACAAAGACTTGAAGATGAGTTCAAGATGTGTAGTACCACTGTCTAGTCCCTTATAACACTGAATTCTTATTTCATATTCTCCCTAGACCATGCACCCCCAACCGCCTCAGAAGAATTAAAAGAAATAGAAAAATAAATAAGGTAAACTTTATGATCTTAGCTTATAACAGTTTTTACACATTGACAAATTCAATTTTGTCTTTCGATTTCATGCACAATGAATTAATTATAGCATCAAGGAAATGGGAAGAAAGATATTCTGGATGAAAAGTCTTAGCATTTCTCCAAGAAAGTGTGTAATCCAGCAGCTTACTTTAAACAGGCAGCAACTGAGATCCAAAACTGTTATTTGTACCACCATTTCCATTTGAAGGACTCTTGAGATTGTTCTCCAAAACTGTTTTAAGCTGTACTATATTATCTCATCAAGTGTAGACATATATGAAACTGCTTGATAATCAGAAAATTACTTAACAAATGTAAACTAAAAATATTAAAATTTTCTGATCTATATGTATTTTTAAGTAAATAACACAAATAATGTCAGTAGATACTGTTATTTGCACTGTCACCAGAAACAATGCACCATGTTTATGTGTATAATGATGAAAAAATCAGTAAAAACAATTATTCTTTCTTCAAATGGTTATTTGTTAAAAGTATATACTACATTGGCAAAAATCCAGAAAAAAAGAAATTTCGGTATGGTAGTTGTGGAAAGATAAATTACACACACACACAACTCACAAGGCAACATGATGTCCATTGTAACATAGTTTATAAAAACAAAAAATGCATGTCAATATATGAAAGAATAATTAAACTTCATCATATGTATACACAGAAAGAGTATGATGGACAATTGAAAGTGAATGAATTGATCTACCTGTAGCAATTGGATAGACTCAAAAGCATAATTTAATTCTAATTGCCAATGTGTAGACCTTATCTTGCCAATTAGGTGCATTTTAAAACACAAAGATCATCATGGCACATTGGATGTTTAGATACCCATATTTTTAATTCAAACCAATGATATGTATCAACTTGAAGACAGTCTTACTGATGAAGAAAAGAGGAAGAGACCATTATCATTAGTCATATCATTAGTTCTCAATGGATATGTTTTTTTCCAAAAATTGGGCTCTGAATGGATGTTTTTTGTTTTTCTAACTTACTATTTGAATGGTGTTATAATACATTTTGTAAATTATTATCCTATTAAAATAAAATTATGACACCCAAAGTCATTTTCAAATATAAATAGTGTTTGTCAATAAGTCATAATTATGTACAAATATACATATATACAAGTATATACATTTATTAATAAAATGATGTGTTTTGTAATTAAAGTGATTTCAAAATACAATTTATAAATTATCTTGGTAAAGAGCAAATTTATTTTGAAACCCAACTTTATTCAAATTCTGGTTCTGATATTCATAGGATATATGTTCTCAGACAAGTAATAAGTCTGTCTTTGTGGCTTATGTGATGAATTCATACATGGAATATCACTTCAAATCATGTTTGATGAATGCTAAGTATTATTATTTCATGACAAAAATCTTTTGGTTATCAAAATTTTATTTGAATTACATTATTTATGTACACACTAGTAAGATTATAGTTAGCTAATTGGTTAATCAGTTGGCATATTTAATATTTCGTTTCTGTTCTATAACAGATTATGTGTGTTCTAACTATCTGATGATCTATACAAGTTTAAGTAAACATCAATACATCATGCTAAATGCTGACCAATAGTCCAACAATTCCTCATCTTTCACATGACTATGTTAAATCTTCAACTAAGCTAATTTGTTAACTAATGATATCTCATTCATTTATGAGAGTTTTTATATATTTCCCTTCCTCTCACTTTCACTTTTTTGAAGTTCTTGAGTTTCTCATAAGAGTGGCAATGTTAATTTACTGTTCTAACTGGAGGTTGATGATGCAGATCATAGGGGCTTGTAAAGCATATTTGTCAGTGGGGTGTTTTTCTTTCCCCTTTTCTTTCTTGTTTTAGAGAGATTGGAATTTAATTGTTTCCTTTCTAAACAACTCTGATTTGGGATCACCAGTGATGAGAGAAGCATACAGATGCCAAAAGCCTTGCAGCACAGTGGGATTATGTGCTACATTCCAGGGCAAGACAGACAAAAAAGCAAAGACTGATCAGTCAAAGAGCTGCCTCTTAAAATCTCAAATGACTGACTTTTGTTTTATCTTTGCCAATGCCTATCAAAAGTTCAAATGAAGTTTTGTTGTGTTAACTACTTGCATTTTCCTCATTACTTATTTTAACCATTTGTAAAAATAAAGTAATTTCACTAGATGGATGTGGGGATTTGTTTAAAGGCAAGCCAATTTATAATAAAATAACACATGCTGTACCCATGTCTTTCTTCCTACTATTGCAAAAAGACTTGGGTTTTAAATAGAAACTTTAATTATGTTATGTGACACAACTATGCTTAAACAGTTATTTAGGTCATGATAACGAACATTTTCATATTGCATTTCATTGATAAGCATGAAAGCAAAAAATCATAATTTCTTTTTCAAACCCCTTGAAAAAAATTAGTGAATTTTAATGTACTAAAAATACATGAAGTGTGTAACTCCCATTTTGAATACCTGAAAATTTGTTTACAAGAACTCCACTTATTATTATTAGTATTACTTTGGATCAAGAGTTTGAGGTGTGTTTATACAAACTGGCTTTTTTTTGGGGGGGGGGGAAATACACCAACTTGAGCATTTATAATTTAGAGGAGAAATCCCAAAAACCATAAACTAAACTCAGATTCCAGATTTTTTATAGAGTTGGTTAACACCCTTTAAGAATAGAGAATTCGCCATAAAAACATGGATTTCTAGCATCTACTAGAAACTCAGGCCTTAAAAATATGAGCCTGCTTTCCCAGATGGTAGCAATCAGCTGAGACGAATAACAGCCACCACCTTTGGAATTGTTTTTTCTAGTTGACTATAGTCCTCACTACTCCCTATTGCTTGTGGTTTTTCATTTGTTTTTATCAGCCTTGCCTCCATTTCAGTCTGGGACCCTCCTGTTTGCTCTGTAGATTAAGTGATTGACTCAGTATATATACTCATGAACACTTAATATTTTACTTATATTTCTGTAAATTAAAATCTTATTACATTTATCTCCAGCATATATATTTTATATATACTACTGTTATATTTAATTGAGGACTTGACGTTAATTTTCGTGTCACTTCACTAGGAAAATAAAAAGACGAGAAAGTTAAGTTCCATACCTAATTTCAATTGTATTTTACAAGATTTTAATTGCAAATATTCTTGGAATATAGAGCATTTTGTAACATATTATTAGAAGGAAATATTCAAATATTTAAATCTACTACAGTATGCTGCAAACCTATACTTTTGTCTAATGCTTAGATCCACTCAAATTCAAAAGCCCAGCCCCTTTCAATTGTTATTATAGCACACTTAATAGGTTGTGCTGCCCTGAAAAAAGTGAATGTACCTTCCTAAGTATTCCACAGTCAAAGTGGGAGGGGCATAGGGATTTTCCCTATTATTTTGCATATGTGTATGGTTTCTAGCCACTCACTCCCATTCAGTCCTCATCAACTTGCAGCTTTTTATCTAACTTCTACTGTATATCCCTTGAAGGGAGCTAGTCACTGTGACTGCAAGCTATCACCAAGCAGTATGCATGATCCCAAGATAAAATTTCATTAACAGGTATAAATGATACTTCAATAAAAAACAGTAATATTATGGATACTCCAACTAACTAAAACCCTCAAATGGATGGATCAGTACAATTAGCTACTATGATTTCATATTTTCTTATCACTGAGCATGAAGCAAGATTACAGGTTTAATGCTGACATTTTGAAATGGCTCCCATTTTCTATCTCAGCATTCCAGGGAACAAAATTATAGAAATTATGATGAGTTGTCTGTAAGGCTCCAGGACATTCCACGGGAGTTAATTTTTAAAAAATAAATACATAAGTACCTGTTAACAGCTTGTTTTCTTGTCATTTGCCTCTTCCTTCTAAAAGGAGAGTATAGCAAAAAAAATAAATAAATAAAACTGGTTAATTGAGAGTTCTGGTTAGTTAATTTCCAAATAATCAAGGCTTTATTATATTTCATAAAGTCATTTTAAATTGTGCAGATGTTTGAGATATGTTACACATAATGAAACACAAGAAATGATGAGCACAGGAGGAAAGCCTGAGTTGCTATTAGATAGCGTGTAAAATATGTGGATAATATTATTCCATTTCTGGTCTAATCCCCATTGACTAAAGAATAATGTGAAATGTCATGGGGTTTAGGGCTTTTCTCTACATGAAAGCAAGGAAATAAGGTTATAAGGTTATAGATTTCTTTTAAAGAATATGGCCTTGGGTCGTATCAATTCCAAAAAAAAAGAAAAGAAAAGAAAAGGAAAGAAAGAAAGAAAGAAAGAAAGAAAGAAAGAAAGAAAGAAAGAAAGAAAGAAAGAAAGAAAGAAAGAAAGAAAGAAAGAAAAAAAGAGAGAAAGAAAGAAAGAAAGAAAAATTCAGCAATATGCATTATTAGAATGTTAGGTCTTTTCACTTTCTCATGAGAGCTTGCCTTCCCATCCCATTAGGTATTCCAAAATTTTATAGGTGGAAAATTCTATTTTTTTTTTGTTATTTGGCTAAGAGATTGATGAAAGTAAGCTAATATCTATGCTGTGCCTATTTCCTAAACACAAAGCCATTAATCACAAGGCTAACTGAATACTTACATATTTAGGAACACTGAGCTACCTTTCATCATTCCCACAAGGGTTGCATATTCACACACATAGGCACACACACACACCCATACACATATACACAATCATATAGTCACACAATCTAAATTAAAGGCATATAAATGAAATCCATGCAGACACACTTATTAATTTAAAAAAACAGTTATTCCAGTGTCATAATAATTCCCAGTCATCCCCAAACTCTTTAATCAAGACTAACAAAATCTAAATTAGCATGATGGATATATATATATATATATATATATATATATATATATATATATATATATATATATATATATTGTAATAACAGCTATAGGACTCCTTATCCTTCTTGCATTTCTAGGTAGCAAGTCAGGAGTATGTATTTCACAATAAAAAATAAATTTAATTGTTTCATTACTTTTTCTTCTAATGGTCTTATTAAACACCTTTATGCTTATGTTTTCAAAATTTTTACTTTTTTCTCTTTAAAAGCAATATCATCCTTGCTCCAAAGGTCTGTAGAAAGGTGCATAAATAAATAAGAACCACAAGCCTGTGCCTGGTGCTGCTGGTAGACAGGAAAGTGAGCTTTTCATTGCCTCTGATGCTCTATCACTGCACTGTCACAAATATTAGATTTTGCTTTCCAGTTCACTCATGCAACAATTTTTAAATGGCACTTATAGGATTTACTGATAAGTGTCCAATAAATAATAATGTACACTTCTCTAATCCAGTTAGCAATAAATACTGGAATTGAAAGGGTTTCTCCATATTACCAAAGCCCTTTCTCTTTTTCCCTTGCTTACAAAACTTTCTAACTCAACACACCATTTTAGTTATCATATGCATAGAATTACACTTTGTTCTAAAAATATAAAAATGATTTAAGTATCCCTCTTTTGATTTTTGAAATAGGAATATGTGATTCCAGCTCCTAACTCATAATCTTTAAAATCTACCACACATGTGCTGGGATTACAGGTACTCTAGTTTGTTCTTATTAATACGTTAGACTTCCTTACATTTGACAAATAATCAACATTTAAGAATAACTATAGTATATGATACAGAGTTTTTGGTGAAATGTAATTTGGTTTGCCTAGTGTGTTCATAAGAATATAATCATATGCATATTTCAGTGACAAAGAAACATTTTAGTAAATTTCTGGCTGTTTTAGTTACCTTCTCATTGCCAGGATAAAGCACCCAACAAAAAGCAGTTGATGGGAGCAAAGGTTTTATTGTGGTTTACATTCCTTGTTAACTTTACTTATGGAAAATACAACCAATTCTACTCTAAATGAGATGCTAAGTTTTAATAATTTTGAGTGAGTGCAGTCAAGATACATTAATAAATGAATTTCCATACTTAATTATTTTAATGTCTTGTTTGTAAATTCAAAACTAAACAAAATTAAAATTAATGGGTGCTATGGAGATAAATCCTTTTTTTTTTTTTTTTTTTTTTTTTTTTGGTGTTTTGAGGTTGGGTATCGCTCTAGCCCACACTGACCTAGAATTCACTATGTAGTCTCAGGGTGGACTCAAACTCATGGCAATCTTCCTAATCTGCCTCCCAAATGGTAGGATTAAAGGCATGCGCCACCACACCCGGCTCAATGTGTCTATTGATGGATTCAATTTCATAGACTTGGAGACATGGAATTATTATTTCTAAAATTTAGTACCCAGTTCACAGTGGTGAATGTCATAAAACAGCAAAACAATATAAAAATGCACAACAGAAGAGGATAAAATACGTCAAGATAAAGCATCCATTTAAAGCCTCAAACTCTTTGATTTTAGGTGTCTTAGCCCATTTGAGAATGAACTGAAGATATCAAATATAACATGGGAATTCTAACCCATAATGTGAAAGGCGAGTTTTTCCTTCTAATTCATAAGAAGGGAAACACACTTGAAAGAGTACTTTAGTTTTAATTATTTATTTACATGCACGTGTGTGTGTGTGTGTGTGTGTGTGTGTGTGTGTGTGTGTGTGTGTGTGTGTCCTGTCTTTCGGCTCCCCAGCACTGAGATTACAGGCATGAGCCACACTAAAACCAGATTTTGATGTGGGCACTGGGGATACAAACTCAGATCATCATGCCTGGGTGGCATGCCTTTACCAACTGAGCCATCTGTCCTTCCCCTCACATCTGACTTTTATGACCGAATTTACAATTTTGGTAAATACTTTACATAAATATCTGACAAACGAAATGAAAAAAAAAAAAAAAAAGAAGAAAAAAAAAAAATATCTGACAATTTTCCAAAATTAATGGTAGGAGTTCTGGAAATGCCCATGTATATACAATACAAGTAAAAGATGAACTAAAAAGTATTAAATTGGCTTATTTACATTAGGAAAACCTACATGTCCTTTCTTTTTAAAGAGAAAAGACAAGCCTTTGACTCTTGAAGTTGAAATCATAACATTGAGATGAGAACCTAAAACAGGTTTATCTGATAAATACAAATTCTACATGAAAAAAATCTGATTACACTCACAAAAGTAATTGAACTCAATGATCATAATAACCATATTTTTTAAATTCCAATGAATTACTGAAAATATTCCCTTGCTTTGAAATGAATCCAGCTGTTAACTTGGCAACACTGATAACTTAGGTGGGGACATCTGAATGAGGTTGTTCCTTATACATGTTCTAGTATTGTAACATGTTTCAATGGTCTAACCCAATAATTAAATTATTGATTTGGAAACAAATATGGCAAATAAATAGAGCATAAGTCAAGCAGTGCCTTCCAATCCCCTTTCATCGGCACTGATAAAGTCCTGATTTCTAACAAAAATATGTTAATGAGACCTTTATAATAACACCACAAAGCTATAATTTTCCTTCTAAAATGAAAACATAAAAACAAACCAAATATTCTCTTAAATTATGTAAATTATATAAAATAGCTTGCAAGTACCTAGGCTTCTGTAGGAATGGTAAACATATTTTCCATTCTACAAACTAAAAACCTACCCTTATTTTACTATTAATCCACATTATTTACATGAACTCAGTTTTAGGAAGATGGAACAAAGACCTTATAAAATAAAGTTAATTAGTTCAGGTATGAGTGGTAAAACTTAAAGCTGGTCATTAAAACTTAAAGCTGGTCATTTGAGACAGTAATAGGCCCTATTAAGTATCATATTTCCACTGTCAGATTTTAGGAGACTTTCTTCATTCTTAGTTCTTGCTCCATGGTACCTAGCTTAAAACTGTTTTAATCTTAAGAATTATAAATATATTTAGCAAAGAAAAAGGAACGAAAATTATCTTTCCTTTTAAAAATGTAAAAATATGTGCTTGCATTTTTCTAGCCTATTTAAGTTTGCAGAAGGTTTACCAAGCAAAAATCTTCATCAATTAAATCTCTAAATATAGTCTCTTATGAATTGAGGTTCAAAAATTTAAAAAAAAATTTCCTTATTTCCAAATATTTTTCTGTAATGAACTGTGAATAATAAACATTTGGTTATATTATTCATCTCTCTGTTGGATAGATATTAGTATATAAGTTTGAGTCTTTTAAAAGTGAAATTTTCAGTCAAAGTCTAAATTTAAAAGAAAGGAAAACTTAAATATGGGATGGGCTAATCGTAGGGATAACTGAGGATATGAAATTATAAAACTTTTGTTTGTGGTTATTCATGCTTCAAATTATTTATATATATGTGACTACAAAAAAGGAAAAATATTATTGTATTACCACAGGCTGCCAATATATAAAAAATGTAAGATTACGTCAGGTGCCAGATAGGTGATCATTTGTATAAACCCTAATATGAGGAGCTTTACCAATTTTGATAATATTTCTATATTTCCTAAAATATCGAAACTGTGAGAAGTATGATTATCATTCACACCATGAAATATCTTTTAAAAAGACAATGTTAATAAAAACTATAACAATTTGTTCCTAAGAACACTACAGTAACTTCTGCATGTGTACAATACATGGCCTATTAAGAAAGAAACCAGGTAATATTTCTGGTGGTAGTATGAATGTATTCCAAATAGGATTTTCAGTAATATTTTTCCTATATTCAAACTCAGTACATTTTAGTCGCATACATGAACTCTATGAGATAATCTGAAATTACTTATGCTGTACAAAGCTTTAAGCATTAAGCTATTCAAATTTAATATTTAATATCACAAAATTTAAAATATTTAATATGACAAAATTTAAGTCAGATGTTTTGTCATCTCTGTTCACAATATTTAAACATTTTTATTCTTCTTAATCTTTCACTATATAAGTCTGCAGTTTTGGATAAGACATTCTTGAGCCTCTGAATCTTGAATATTCTCCTATATGGAGGTTCAAAGAAGCTTCTTGTAAAGGATTTTTTTATACTTATATTTACACTTATATTTTACACTCATATTTCAGGTCTTCTACATAGTATAATGTCTGGCTATTGTATATTCAGAATGACTCCCACAAAACTCTGAGAAAATACCCCTGATGCCAAAGAAAACATTTATTATGTTAGATGTACAGTTGATCCTACGAATTACTGGGAACAATTGCTATTTTATTCACTTTTATTTTATATCACCATATGAAAAATTAAGTTTCACTATGTTGTTTTCCAACTGTTTATTGTTTCCCTCCCCTTATTTCTCCCTTACCCTCCCACCTTTGCTGTTTTCTTTCTCCACTTGGCATTTTTTATGTTTTCATACTTCATATATCCTTTCATCCTTTTCCTCCTTCTTACCAACTCTTGTTACCATGTTCTTGACTTAAATCTTTAATCATAACCTATAATCTACCTCAGATCCCCTGTGAGAAAGAACATGCAATCTTTGTCTTTCTGGACTTGGGTTACCTCATTCTCTCTCTCTCTCTCTCTCTCTCTCTCGCTCGCTCGCTCGCTCGCTCGCTCGCTCTCGCTCTCACTCTCGCTCTCGCTCTCGCTCTCTCTGTATATATATATGTATTTCAATTCCATCCATTTCCTGTAAATTTCATAATGTCATTTTTCTTTAAAGCTGAGTATATTGTTTGTATGTACCACATTTTCATACTCAGTCATCAGTTGATGAACATGGAGGTTGATTCCATTTCTTATCTATTGTGAAGAGAATACCAAGCAATATGGATGTTCAACAATTTCTGTGGTAGGATATTCTCCTTTTGATGTATGTCCTGATGTGCTATAGCTGTCATATGATCTCATACCCAATCAAGTGAACACAAAATTTATACATATTGTGGTGCCTATGTGAAGAACCTAATGCCAAAATCTGATTTTGAGTTGCAGATTAAAGTGGCATATCCTCCATAATATCACAATGTGTAATTATTTTCTTATTTTAGCTCTATCATCCCTATGAAAAAAATTTCTGGGAAAGAAAAATTAGATTTCTTCTTCCTTCTTCAATTTCTTCATGCAATACCTAACGTTGATGTTGCCAGGTAATAACCCAGAATCTGCCAAATGCAGTTAGTAATAATTATAAGAGAGCCTATAAACTTATTCTAAATGACCACTGTACAGTTGCTAAGCTTTCATGCATGAACTTATTTGAAGAGTCTATTTTTACTATACAGCCATGAATTACATCAGTGACTGTGACACATGATTTGTATTGTGGGCTTATTGTATTGGAATATGAGGAAATATTATGTGAGTAGCCAAAGTTTATCAGGATCTTAATAACTCCAATTTTATTTTAAGGACACAAAACATACTGAATTATTAACTCTTAGTGGGTAAAATAGTTCATTTCATAATTATTCATGGTGATGAAGGATATCATAAACTGTATTTTAATTAAGTCTAACATTTGGCTATTTGTCCAATGAGGCTTACACTTCATGTGAAAAGCTGACAGTTCTATAAGCAGAACTCAGACTTTTTCTAAAAAAAATAAGTTAATTTCTCAATCCTAGTTTCACTACAGATGAAAACAAGGCAACAGGGTCAGAGCCAAGGCATCCTGTATGGGACATGCTCCTCTTGTGCTGCAGAGGGCCAGCATGACAATAAAGAGGATTACTGTTTCAAAAGTCTTCTAAATCCCTAATGTGCATTCTCGGAATTAATCCTTGACAAAGCCACTCTATCTTTTAAAGATAAAATAAAAAGTACATTCCACAGCAATTAAGAGAAGAGAGGCATGTATGTAAAATTATAAAGTATTAATTTTTGAAATGCTACATATAGTTTATAATTTCAAATTTCTTATTAACAAACTAATTCTCATATATTTGTACAATTAACACATAATTTTGCCTGCATTAACTAATACAATGGAACCATTTTGTGTGCATAATTGGGTTTGAATCATTGCCCTACTTTTATAAATGTAAAAAATGTAGACTGAGGGGTTTTAATCTGATTTAGTTGTAGGACCCAGCCTTACTGTATATCTGAGAGCTAAGTTTTATATGCATCCGGATGAGAGCATGGTAGCTCATGCCTTTGTTCCTAGCACACCTGTGCCCCCCAGGAGGCAGGGGGGATGGCTGACAGCCCTAAATCCTGTTTACAAGTGCTAATAGGTTTTACTCCTGCTGCCTGAGTTTCTGTAGCTGTGTTCCTGTTTACTGAGCCCCCTTTGTGTAAGAGATAAGGTAATGCAACACATCCCTAGATTATATATGAGGTTGGATGCTAAAATAAAGTTTTGAGATCTGCTTGTACACTTCTCGCGGCTGTGTGTGATTATCCAGCTGCTGTGCTCACCTTTCCTCGATGGAGCCAGGTCTCCTGCTGGCCAGAGAGACAGGCTCATTTAGCAGGGGGCCAGGGACCCATGCAGTAACCTGGAGAAGCACCCAACATTAGTGATCTTTCTCTTCTTGGTGAGATGTATCTATGTGAATGTGACTAGGTTACCTTTTATCTTGATACTCTTTCCTTTCTTAAACTTTGTTATGGTTATGTTATGAAAAGAATTAAATTCTTAAGAACTGAAGAAATAACCACAGGTCATATACTCATCTTAACAAGACCACATTTATCTCTGCATCCTATCATAGCATCATTTTAATTCAATATTTACTCTAACAAATGTTCACTGAACATCAGCTGTGTTCAATCAGCTCTGTGATATGGCTTCTGGAGAATACAAATGTATTCAAGTATATCCTCCTATCATCAAGGATATTATAACAGAAAAAGATACAATGATAACAATTGTACATTCTAAGCCTAAGAGAAATAAGCGCCACATGATTTTTTGATATATAGTGTGCACTCGACCAAGCATTATTAAGGAATATTCCACCTAAGAGACATGAACAAAGATCAATAAGAATTTACAAAATGAATGTTAACAGTTTTTTTTAATTTATTGTCCATAATGAGTTACAACATTTAGTGGGCAAACAATGAGTTGTTAACGCCAATTCCCCACAGCCCTCCCCTCCCCCCTCCACTGGATAACCTCCTCCATGGGTCATCTGGATCTGTCCTTGTGACAGGCGACCATGGATAGCCTAGTATTCAGCCAGGTTCTCCTGGCCATGCCTCTGGATAATCTCCCCCACCACGGCTCTTACAATCTTTCCGCCCCCTCTTCCGCATAGTTCCCTGAGTCGTGGTGGATGAGTAGTAAGGCTGCTTTAATGTTGTGAGCTTAGAGGTCTTTGTGTCGACATCATTGGTTTCTGTCTCACTGGCTTATCCTGTGTTGATTTAATGGCTGTGGCTGTGGGCCCCTTGTTCATCCCATCATTCTCTGTGGGGTTCCATTTGGATCCGCCACGATATGACTGTGGTGGCTCCTCTCTTTCCAGAATCTCAGCTATTGGCCTACGGTCAGTTGGTAGGGTTAGATGAGCCCCAACTCTCTCGCTGCATCCTGAAAAATACAAACACAATCTCCATCGGAGAGTGAAATCAGTGTAGGTTAACAAATATACACGATTCTGGATTACCTAGATTCTATTTTTAGTAGCCTCCCTGTCACTCGCTCCCATAGTACATCTTGTTTTGGAAGCCCAAAAGTACGGGATCCAGTGCCTATCGCCCTGAATCGCTAGTTCCAGACAAGGGGTCCCACTCACTAAGTGGAAAATTGGTCGAATTTGAAAGCTGTTGATTGTCTCCCCCAGGCCCAGGCTCCTCCATTACACAAGTGCTCCTTTGTTGGTTTCGCTGTTCCCTCCCAGTAGGAGGTGTGGTCAGCCTACTCATGGCCGCAGATTGTGTTTCGTGTCAATCGTCTCTGTTTACTCCAGGTGTCGTTAATCAGTTTCCCCCAGTAGCCTGTGCAGTGTCTTCGAGGACTACACTAACTGCCTTCATCAATTTTCCTGATGTCTATTTCTGAATGCTTTTCTTCTGTATATAGAAAGGCTACTGATTTTTGTGTGCTAATTTTGTATCCTGCCACTTTGCTGAAGGCATTGATCACCTTCAGGAGTTTACTAATACTGCTCTTTGGGCCTGATATATATATAAGATCATGTCTTCTGCAAAGAGGGATAGTTTGACTTCTTCCTCTCCGATTTGTATCCCTTTTATGTTGTTCTCTTGTCTTATTCCTTGGGCTAGAATTTCAAGCACTATGTTAAAAAGCACTGGTGAGAGTGGACATCCCTGTCTTGTCCCTGAGTTAAGCGGGAACTCCTTGAGTCGTTCCCCATTGAGGATGATTTGTGCTTTAGGAGATCTGTATATTGACTTTATCATGTTGAGGTATAGGCTGTCTATGGCTATTCTTTCCAGGGTTTTGAACATGAAGTGATGTTGAATTTTGTCAAAAGCATTCTCTGCATCAATTGAGATGACCATGTGGTTCTTGCAGGTGAGTTTGTTAATGTGGTGAATTATATTTATCGACTTTCCTATGTTGAACCATCCCTGCATCCCTGGGATGAAGTCGACTTGGTCAGGGTGAATTACAGTCTTTTTGTATTCGGGTTTGTATTCGGTTTGCTAGATTTTGTTTAGAATTTTTGAATGCAAGTTTATCAGGGATATGGTTCTGTAGTTTTCTTTTCTTGTTACATCCTTGCCTGGTTTGGGAATTAGGGCGATGATAGCTTCATAAAAGGAGTTTGGGAGCCTACCCTCTTTTTCTATGTCCCAAACAAGCTTCAAAAAGAGAGGTTTCAGTTCTGTGATGAATGTTTGGTAGAATTCAGCTGAGAAACCATCTGGACCTGGGCTTTTCCGTTTGGGGAGGTTCTTGATTACAGATTCAATCTCTGTGATTGTTATTGGATCGTTTAGGGTCTTTATCTGCTCTGGTTTGAGCTTTGGAAGTTGGTGAGTGTCCAGGAATTTATCCATTTCTTCCAGGTTCTCTAAATTTGTAGAGTAGAGGTTTTGGAAGTATGACCTGATGATACATTCAATCTCTTCAGGATCTGTTGTGAGTTCACCCTTGTCATTTTTTTATTTTGTTAATTTGGGCCTTCACAGTTTTTCGGTTGATTAAGTGGGCCAGGGGTTTGTCAATCTTATTGACTTTTTCAAAGAACCAACTCTTGATTTGTCTATTTTTTCAATTGTTTTCTTTGTTTCCAATTCATTAATCTCAGCTCTGATCTTAATTATTTCCTTGTGTCTCGAGCTCCTAGGGTTGGATTTTTCCATCTGTTCTAATGACGTTAGGTGTGAGGATAGTTGGTTAATTTGAGACTTCTCTTTCTTTGTTATGAAGGCATTTAGTGCAATGAATTTCCCCCTTAGAACTGCCTTCATTGTGTCCCACAAGTTCTGAAAGGTTGTGTCCTCATTATCATTTGTTTCTATCAAGATCTGGATTTCCTGTCTGATTTCTTGTTTGACCCATTCATTGTTCAGGAGCGAGTTGTTCAGTCGCCAGTATCTGTTGAAATTTTTGGATCCTGTACCGTTGTTAATTTCTACCTTTAATGCATTATGGTCTGATATGATGCAGGGGATTACATTGATCTTTCTGAATTTGCTCAGGGTTGATTTATGGCCCAGTATATGGTCAATTTTGGAAAAATTTGGAGAAGAATGTGTAATCTGTGTCCTTGGGGTGGAATGTTCTGTAGATGTCTGTTATCCCTAGCTTGTCTATGGTGCTATTTAGCAACTTTATTTCCTTGCTTGTCTTTTGTTTGGACGATCTGTCTAGTGATGACAGTGGAGTGTTAAAGTCTCCTACTATGATGGTGTTGACATTTATATCTGCTTTGCTTTTGAGTAATTTATGCTTAAAGAACTGACGGGCCCTTGCATTTGGTGCATACATATTTACTATAGTAATGTCTTCCTGTTGTATCGTTCCCTTGACGAGTAGGAAGTGACCATCATCGTCCTTTTTTATTGCTGTTGGTTTAAAGTCTATTTTGTCAGATATTAGAGTAGCTACACCCGCTTTTTTATTATTTCCACATGCCTGGAAATTTGTTTTCCACCCTTTTACTCTCAGTAGGTTGCTGTCTTTAGCGATAAGGTGTGTTTCTTGAAGGCAACAGATGGAAGTGTCTATTTTCCTGATCTAACCTGAAATCGTGTTTGATTTTATAGGAGAGTTGAGTCTATTTACATTCAAAGTTATAACTGTGAGGTTTGCTTTAA
>PVHP010034420.1:0-19078 GCA_004024765.1 Zapus hudsonius
TGGGGAAGGCGTAGTCCATGTGAAAGCTTGTAACTCATGCTTGTTGTGTTCAACATTGTGTATAATGGACCTTGTCCTGGAGCCTTGGTGGGTCTGTGAGCAGCCTAGTTTAGTGTTCTCTGTACCCTCTGGTTTACTGCTTCAGTGTGATATGAGCCATTCCCCTGGAACTCATTTTCACACTAGCAGTAGAAACAATACTCATGTCACCACTTCCTCTGCAATCAAAGTAGAGGTGAAAGATAGTTTCCTTTGGGCAGTTTCAGTAAGGGATTGAAGAGGACCAGAAGATGCCATCCTACACGGATCTCACCCTGACACAAGAATAAAAACTCTTGCCTAACTGGAACTTTTGTCTGACAGAGATTGATCTATGTTGCCCCCTACAGGATATGGTCCAGTACAATATAGCTCAAATGGGGCTGCCCAGTTCGAATGTTTCTAGGGTCTACTCTCCAAAACTACAAATCAATGGGGTCTTCCCCTTGCCTATTAAGGCTTCTGTCTTATTCCTCTCAAATTGATTTTTTTTTTTGGTTTTTCAACGTAAGGTCTCGCTCTAGTCCAGGTTGACCTGAGTTCACTCTGTAGTCTCAGGGTGGCCTTGAACTCACGGCAATCCTCCTACCTCTGCCTCCCTAGGGCTTGGATTAAAGGCGTGTGCCACCAACCTGGCTTCAAATTGATTTTTAATCACTGCAATTTGCTGTGCCATCTGTAAAATAGATTCTCCAAGAGTGAGAGAAGCATGGATTACAGGAGATATGTGTAGCTATTTGAGAGGGTTCTCCTGTGTTAATCCCATTGTTTATTCAGAGAATAGTACTGACTTTTCTCTGGAGTCTATGAGCTTTCCATGGGATTATGACTTGCTTTCCAGAACCAGCTATGATTTCTCTCCCATTGAGTCCAAGCCAAGTCCAAACAAAGAACAGTTGGTTTACTGGCAAAATTTATGTACTGAGATTGCCCAATTGTATACTTGCTGCACAGCTGATGCATTTAATAGTTTAGAGGGTTATGTTATTATTCTCACACTTGATGCCCATTATCTCCCAGGACCTGCTGTCCCTCTGGGTTCCAGTGAGGTATTTTGATATCCTGTGACCACAGCCACATGCCTGTGATGGTTAGGTTTTGTTGTCAACTGATATTTTTAATTATCTTGGGTGGGTGTCTGAGGATGTTTACAGGAAGGCAGCCTCTCAGCAAGGGCAGGATGTAAAGAAACTCAAAGAAGCTGGAAGTAAACACCCTTTCCTGTGTGGGCAGTGAAGGAAGGAAATTCCAGAGACTCAGGAAACCATTAAGTCTGGGATAGAATGCAAGACCCCACCCTAAGACTATATAAAGGGGAAGAAAGTCTCTCCTTGCCCTCCTGCCTGTTCCCTATTCTGTGTGTGTGGTGTTGGTGCTTGGACCTGTTATGGAACTTCCCCTCAATCTGTAGTTTCAATAAATACTTTCCTCCCCCAAATTGTGCCTTGTTGGAAGATTCATCCCAGCAGCGTGTGGCTGACTATGACAGATTTGGTACCATGAGTGGGGTGATTCGCTGAGATGAATCTGACCATGTGGATTTTGATCTTCTGGAAGTTGTGTGTTGGAGGAATGGACATGGACTTGGTACTTGCAACTGAAGATGCCTTGCAGAGTGGTAAACCAAGTTTTATAGACTATTCTGGTGAGAATTTGGAAAGGCTCAGTGCAGAGAATTGCATTTAGAGTTTTAGTTTATGAACTTTCTGTGGGAAGGAGAGACTGCAGAAAACCTTAATAGAAGTGCATGCCTGGGCCAAGGGTTGGATGCGTCCTACTGCCCATGCCCAGAGTGTTTGACCAAGGTTAAATTTAAGTAATGGACTGTGTGCTTGGCTATGGATATGGGACTGAGAATTTAAGTTTTGAAGTTAGAAAAACCTCCAAGCAAGTTTAATTTATCGGCAGAGACTGGCTTTTGATTATGGCCCAACTGCTTTACATTAAAATAATGGAGAGATGCCTGAGGTGTTTTCACCCAGGAAGGACAGAAAGATGCACTGTGCAAACTCTTTGGAAAGGAAATCGTTGAAAGAAAGGAATCTGCTCTTCAAAGTTACGTCTATTTTGTCCCTGGATTAACAACATGGCTGTGTCCTACATACCTGGTATTGCTTTTGGAAGCATGAGAAATGCATGCATGGAGTGGGTCATGAACTGCACACGGTTCCAGGAGCCGCTGCTGAGATGCGGTTTATGGAAGAGGGCATGAAGTCCCTGATTGGCAAGTGAAGCCATTGGAAGTTGGACCGTGGTTTGCAATGGAGACCGAAGATGTTTTGGACGTACCAGGACTTTTCAAGGGCTACCATTGAGTGCTGTTGGCTTGGGATGGAAGTTCCCCCAGGTACTTAGCCAAGCTGGAGGGACAGAATCAGAATCCAGACTGTCAGACACTGGTTGTGCTATGGGACTTGAACTGCAGATGTGGATGTTTGCTGATGTTTGTTGAGTTTGTATTGGTCCAGTCTTTCCTTGTTATGCCTCATAGCAGTTGGAAATGTTTGCTCTGTGCCATTATATGCTAAAAGCATGTTACTTGTTTTGGTTTACAAAACTTGCAGTTCAGGGACCTTGCTTTATGTTGGTGGGAGATTACATTTCTGTGGTTGTGTGTGGGAGAGTTATATAATTTTAGGCGAATTATGATCTTGTTACTGTCTTCATTTAGGAATTAAGCATGATGTAAGGAGATATGATTTGATGTCAAGTTGACAAGGGGTGGACTTGTGATGGTTAGGTTTTGTTGTCAACTTGATATTTTAATTATCTTGGGTGGGGTGTCTGAGGATGTTTACAGGAAGGCAGCCTCTCAGCAAGGGGCAGGATGTAAAGAAGCTCAAAGAACCTAGAAGTAAACATCCTTTCCTGTGTGGGCCATGCAGGAAGGAAATTCCAGAGACTCGGGAAGCCATTAAGTCTGGGATAGGGTTGCAAGACCCCATCCTAAGACTATATAAAGGGGAAGAAATTCTCTTCTTGCCACCCCCTGCCTGTTTGCTGTTCTGTGTGTGTGGTGTAGGTGATGGGTTTTTCTCTCTGCCTGGACCTGTGAAAGAGGGCCAGCCTCTTGCACTGTTATGGAACTTCCCCTCAATCCGTAGTTTCAGTAAATACTTTCCTCCCCCAAATGATGCCTGGTTTGAAGATTCATCCCAACAGTGTGTAGCTGACTACAACACTGCCCAACAACTCACAGTGGGGACTAACTCAATTCTGGGCCTGAAATTAAGTAAGCTGAGCCCAGAATTGTTAAGCTTTTTCCATACTCTACTGGGCACTTCTGTCCAGAATAGCGATCACCCTTTATTGGTGGTTGTTTCTTGTAGAAGTGTGCAGAAGGAGGATTTCTACAGAACTGACCCGAACCTTCATCCCACCTTCCAACACCACCCCACCACTGTATTCTGATCTTAACCTACCTTGTTAAGAATCTGCTCCTCTTGATCCTGGCAAGAGATGAGACACCACAGTCATACCATGGCGGACCCATATGGAACCCCACAGAGAATGATGGGATAACACAGGATAAGCCAGGGAGACAGAAACCAATGATTTTAGACACAAAGTCCCCTAAGTTCTCAACATTAAAGCAGCCTTAATACTCATCCACTAAGACTCAGGGAACTGAGCAGATGAGGGGCAGAAAGATTGTGAGAGCCGTTGTGGGGGAGATGATCCAGAGGCATGGCACCCCTCAGTAACAACACACTTGGGCCAGGAGAACCAGGCTGAATACTAGGCTATCCATGGTCCTTTGCCACAAGGACTGATCCAGATGTCCCATGGAGGAAGATATCCAGCTGATTGGGGATGGAGAGAGGGAGCGTTGGGGAATTGGGGATAACAGCAGCACTCATGAACCCATTCCTTCATGTATAACTACCAGTCCTCTGTTCTTTAGGATTTTCATACAAGATCTCAGTTTGTATGTTAGGCTGGCCTCAAGCTTGTGATAATCCTCCTGCCTCAGCCTTCAAATAACAGGGAAACATGCATGTGCATGTTAAATCCTCATTAGGATTTATGTTTGTGTTTATGAGAAGTGTCTAACTATGTAGCTCAGGATGGCCTGGAATTTACTGAGTTGTCCAGACTGGTTTCAAACCATGGTCATCCTGTCTCAGGCTCATGAGTGCTAGGATTGCATACATGCACTACCATGCCTACCTGGAATTTCATACCTGCACTCACTGCATTGTTCATCTTACTGTCACCCTACCTATCAGGTTATCTTTTCTAGCACACAGTTGAGACCAGATGAACCCATTCATCCTGGGCCCAGTTGACCCATATATTAACATCTACACTTTCTGGAAAAAATTTCTAAACATCACATATGAACTCGCTTCTTGGTTACTCATCCATAAACTTGGGAGGAGATGGATTGAAGTCTGGTCTCTGTGGCTCCATCATTCCATCTGCAACCCACTGACTTGGGTGGCATTAGCTCTAATTCTCAAGCCTTGCTGGTAAGATATGGTTTGGAAGGGGAACCTGAGGCATGTAGGGATGAAGTCATGGGTTCAAGGACATCCATAGGAATTGGACAGTACAACTCATACTTTGCATCTTGATTCGCCTGTCCCCAAGAGCAGGAAGGGGTAAGCAGGTAGAGACTTCATTGCATCAGGAAGGAATGAAACGAGACTTCAGTTCTTCATATAATAAGAGCCTCAGCAAGAGTGAATGCATTCCACTAACTGGGAAAACAGAGCTGTGCAACTCAAATAGAAAGGGACTTGTCACTCACAGAAATATATGCGCTTCAGCAAGAGCCCATGCATTCCATAGACAGAGGGAAAGAGAGATTGGGAGTCCAGATGGGGAGGCACTGGCACAAAGTCAGGCAGCCTTCTGTGTTCATGGTTTGATTGAATGCTAGGACTGCATGAGCTCAATCATAGCACTGTAACAGTAAGCTTGCTCCCTTAGCCACATGGGAAACTGATACGCTTCCCCAACTGTAGTGATCAGGTAGTACAGTCATGTCATAGAAGTCCATGCGTGCTGTCACTGTGTTTGGGGTATAGGACAGAAGGATGATAAGGATCCTAGGCGAGAAGCAGCAAGATCAGGTAATGCTGAGCATCATGGTTCTCATGTGTAAATGGTGGTCTGTAACATTGTTTAAGTTGGGCAGGACATGTTCATGCTTGTATGTAATCTCTGCATATGGAGGCTGGGGCATAATTGGCACTTCTATTGAAGCCCAGCCCGGGCTACTTAGGAGGGAGGCCCTCTTTCCAAAGAAAAATGTATTGTTTAGATCTGAATTCCAGTTCTGCCCATGTTTCTGCTGTGTAATCCTAGGCACATGATTTGACTGCTTTCTGAATGAACTCCTGTTTCCTCACCTGTGAAAATGAGTGCCTCCTGTGGGGGTTGTGAGGGCCAAAAGTTAGCTCCTGTCTGCAGAGTAGAAGTTCTTAGCACAAAGCTGGCTGTGGTTGCATACATATAATCCCAATATTTAGAAGGTAGCAGCTTTACAAATAAGATATTGAGTTACCCCTGAGATACATAGATAGAGCTTGTCTAAACAAGCAGGGGGTGGGGGGGATAGTGGAGCTATGTGATAGAGAATTTAACTTAGCATGTGCTAAGGCCCTGTGTTTGATCCCTAGCACCACAAAACACAGGAAGAAAACAAACTCCACCTCCCCAAAACATATATTTATGAAACACCAAAGAAAGAAAGAAAGAGAGAAAGAAAGAAATAAGCAAACAAACAAATAAAAACTTCTCAGGAATAGCATTAATTTAAATGACAAATTTTAACTTGGAATGAATGAGCAGCTGCCACACAAGCATGCTGCTCCCATCTCCCTGCTTGAAAGGATTTCTGGTCCATTTTTTTGCTTGCGTAGATTAAAGACTGTACTCCATGGTGTCTCCTTCAGGATCCCTGTTGGCTTTTCAGCTGCAGAGATGTCTTTAGAGCCAGGTGGGGGATATGAAGTTTGACCATTTTCACCTACATGGGTCTTCTCTGGAGATGAGTATTTTCTTTCTTTTTTTTCTCTTGAGGTAGGGTTTCAGTGTAGCCCATGCTGATCTAGAACTCACTGTACAGTCCGAAAGTGGCCTTGAACTCACCGAGATCTTCCTCCCTCTGCCTCCCAAGTGCTGAGATTAAAAGTGTGCGACACCATATCCAGCTCCACCCTCTGTGTTTTCTTGGATGTTGCACCTCATCAATCTGTTGTCCACCAAGCATCACAGAAATGTCTGGTTTTCAGGGGACACAATCTGCCACTTGGGCTTTGGAGTCTTGGATCTGCCTCCTTTGCATCTGATCTCTCATCTCAGTCTTCCCCTCGAGTAATCATATAAAAGCAGAGAGAATTAAAATGTAGTATTTAGGAAGATTTGAAGAGTCAGCAATAAAGTCCCTGACACAGTTGTCTGGCAGAGCAGAGCCTCCCAACAGCATCTTCATCCTCCTGCACAAAGATCCAGGACCCTGGCATCAAACGGAGCTGGATCTGTCTCTTGTTCCGTAGGACCTGGTAGTGTGGCTCTGTAGTTCCCTGCAGCGCCCTCTCAGCTTCTTTGGAAGGTGGGATATTTCTTCCTTGGCAGGGAATGGTGAAGTCTGTCTGCAAAGTCCCCAGGGAGCCTGACATGCTCACCCATCTAGGATACTCAGTAGCCAGCTGTTTTCATGGGGTGATAAGTGAGCAAGGATCTACCTGTGTGACATGTCTGTTCCCTGGGAGGCTCAATTGGGAAATCACAGGCAGGAAACCATGGTGTGTTCCTATAGCAGGCTCCTTCTGAGATTATAAGATTCACCAAGTTGGTAGGGATGATTCTGCTCATTCACTTGACCACAGAGGCAAGAGATAGAGCAAAAAGGAAGGTTCTGGACACACATCGTGGCACAAACATATCCCAGCACTCAAGTGGCTGAGGCAGAAATTCCCTGAGTTTAAGAACAGCCTGAGCTACCTAAAATTATCAGGTCAGCCTAGGTTATATGTGAAAACTTTGTTTCAATACTCAGCGTCTTCACCAACATGTTCTGTGCAGAGTTGTTTGGACATTTGTAGTCCCAGCACTTGAAAGGCTGAAGCAGGAGCAATGTATTCCAGGCGACCATGGCCTTCATGTAACACCATGTGGGGTGGGGAGGGAGGGAGGAAGGGAGAGAAAGGGGGAGGAGGAAAGGGAAAGAGAGAGAAGAGAGAGAGAGAAAGCTGGATCTAGTAGCGCATAGATACCATTCCAGCACTTTGGAGGCTGATGCTTGAGAGCATTCAATTATCAGCTTGATATTGATCAGGAGTGAGGTAGTTTTCTTTTACAGGTAGGTAGTTGGAGACACAGGCCCAAAAGAACATAGATGCCAACCTGCCCTGGCAAAACTAGGAGAAAACTTCTTGTCAGACTCCATGGATATCAAAAACAGCTTCTTCTTTCATTCTTGATGTCGCGGTCAGCCACACATCGCTGGGATGAATTTTCAAACCATGCACAATTTGGGGGAGGAAAGTATTTATTGAAACTACAGATTGAGGGGAAATTCCATAACAGTGGAAGAGGCTGGCCCTCTTTCACAGGTCCAAGCAGAGAGAAAAACCCATCACCTACACCACACACACAAAACAGCAAACAGACAGGAGGGGGCGAAGGAGAGAATTTCTTCCCCTTTATATAGCCTTAAGGTGGGGTCTTACAACCCTTCCCCAGACTTAATGGCTTCCTGAGTCTCTGGAATTTCCTTCCTGCACTGCCCACACAGGAAAGGATGTTTACTTCTAGCTCCTTTGAGCTTCCTTACATCTTGCCCCTTGCTGAGAGGCTGCCTTCCTGTAAACATCCTCAGAGACCCACCCAAGATTACTTAAAAGGTCATGTTGACAACAAAATTTAACCATCACACATATTTTTTTCCGTGAGCTTCTCTTCCTTTTCCTTCCCCTGTTAACACATTTTTTTGAGTCTGCACTCCTCCCTGACCCTCCTACCAATCAAGGTCCCTATATACATTTAAACTTGAATCATCCAAATTGGATGCTTAATTTATATCTCCGGGGTAATACAGAAGCAGACCTGATCCAGGTCACCCTTTGGATCCCCACCTGCTGTGACAAATCACTCCAGCAAGACTCCCATTTCCCAGAGGCTTCACCAGCTTGAGCATAAGTAGGAGGCTTAATCTTATACTTGAGACTATCTGGGATAGTTCATACTTAAAACCGTAACTCCATATAATTTTATATCATGTATAACCATATGGGTTCTAGTGATTGAAACTTAGGGCTCATGTTTGTGTAGGAAACACTCCTTACATTTGTACAACCAATACTTTACCAACTAAACATGTCTTCAGCACTGATCTACTTTAAAAAATTATTCAGAAAGAGAAAGAGAATATGAGAATATGAATGACTATGCCAGGGTCTCTTTCCACTGCAAATGAAGTCCAGATGCATGTGTCCCTTTGTGCATCTGTTTATGTGGGTACTGGGGAATCGAACCTGGGCCATCAGGCTTTGCATACAAGCACCTATAATTGCTGAGCCATCTCTCCAGCCCTATGTTGATTTTTTTTAATTATAATTTTTAAAAACTTATTTGGGAGGGAAGGAGGAAGAGTGTGTATGTGTGTGTAAGGATGCCCCAGGGCCTCCTTTCACTGCAAAGAACTCCAGAAGCATGTACCACTTCATGCATTTGGCTTTATGTAGATATGGCAAATTGAACCCAGGCCACCAGGAGAGCCTGATCTACATTTTTTAAAAATGTGAAAATTTGGGCTGGAGAGATGGCTCAGCAGTTAAGTTGCTAGCCTATAAAATCTAAGGACCCAGGTTTGATTCCCTAGTACCTACATAAGCCAAATGCACAAGGTGGGTACATGTGTCTGGAGTTGGTTTGCAGTGGCTAGAGGTCCTGGCATGACCATTCTCTTTCTCTCTCTCAGGTAAATAAGTAATATTTAAAAAAAACCTTGAAAATATCACCCTAGAAAGCAGGTACCCTAAGTCTACAAAAAGACTCCATAGCCTATTACTATCCCCTATCGTTCTTTCTACCATATTGTCACAGGTATCTAATGTGGTCAAAATAGTTTCACAGTTTTGGGTATGGAAAACAGTCTAGGAAAGCAAAGCTGTAATTGAAATCCTGACAGCAACAGAGGTTTCTGTGGTTGGAATGTAGTCTCTCCCTGGCATATGAGATGGAAATAAAGAATTCTCACTCAGGGTAGCTGATTGTAATGTGAAATTTCACTGAGTGGCCATGAGGTTTCTGAAACATCTATAGGTTTTAGGATGGATGACATCTTTTGCACAAGCATAATTCAAAGAATCCATACATTTTCAACTGTATTTAATAACTAGTTTTTTCCCCCCTCAAGGTAGGTTCTCTAGTCCAGGTTGACTTGGAATTCACTCTGTAGTCCCTGGCTGGCCCCAAACTCATAGTAATCATCCTACCTGTCATGGTTTGATCCAAGTGTCCCCACAAACAAATGAATGTGTTCTCAGTGACTGATCCTCACCTGATGGCAGCTCAGGAATTAGAACCTCACTAGAGCTGTGCTTATCGGGGTTATAAGCCAGCTTCCCCTTGCCAGTATTTGGCACACCTTCTTGCCGCTGTTTGCAGTGTTGTGGCAGATGTGATGTCCACCCCTCTGCTCAGGCCATCGTTTTCCCTGCCAGGATGAAGTCTCCCCTCGAGTCCATAAGCCTAATAAACTCATTCCTCCACAAGCTTTTGTTTGGGTTCTTTCTGTGCAGCAACTCGAATGCTGACTGCAACACTGCCTTTGCCTCCCAAGTGCTGGGATTAAAGGTGTGCACCATCATATTCGGCCTAATAACTAGTTTTTCATCTTTACTCACATATGTAGTAAAAAAGAAAAAAGTCAGAGGACATGTTATTACATTTAGTAAGATATAAATAGCACATGATTACATTTATTGAGGGACATTGAAATTTACTTTGATTTGACCCACATAGGTTTATGTTTTGGATGTTTGATCCTCAAATTATGTCACTGTGTGGAGAGGTAATTATGAATTCAGGAGGTGCAGCTTGGTGGGCAGGATGATTAGGGGGACTGATTTGCATAAGAAGGAAGGAACATGGTAGCCATCATTGTTTAACATTTTGTAATCCATTACTTCTTTGAGACATGGATTAACTTTTGTTGTACCCGTTTTATGGTTAGCCCCAGAATTACTCCTTTCTCCATCAGCACAACACAAGATTGGGGTTATGGGAATGTGCAGCAACCACCACCTTCATCACCTGAGGTTGGGATCCATACCGTCATGCTTGTACAGAAAGTGTGAGAAACACTTGTGAGAAACTTCCCAAGAATTTTTTTGCAAATTTAGAGAAATGTATGGTTGGAAATAGTGACACAGACCTCTAATCCAATTAATAACAAGGAAGGTGTTACATGAATGAGTACAACTTGATCTTTAATATGAGTTTATAGACCAGACATTGTCTCAGAAATGAACAATTGATTTTTTTCACTGACCAGAATAAAATAAATGTCTATGTCAATTGGCTTTCTATATTTGCTGCAATATCTGCACAGTTGCTTTTATTTACAATGGAACTATAGACATAAATGCTCAATATAAAGTTGGCATGTGAATATTTTCATATATGTGCATGTACCATAAAATTTCTAAAGCAAAGTACCACTGAGTTACATCATAAGTGTACCAATTCTTAAATTTCAAGTAGTTCCTCAGTTTTTTAAGCGATTTGAAGTTTTTTTGTTGAGGCAATGTGGCTAAATTCCTCTTCAATAATTCTCAAATTTATAGAATTTCTGGGTTATATATTCTATGTATTCCTAAGGCTTCTTACGTATATGATTCCTCTTGTCAATAGGGAGACCTACCTTCTAAATGGAAGCCTTCACACATTTTGTACATTAATACGGTTACTAACCTGTATGCATCTCTGATATTTAGTGAGTATGGAAAGCTCCCCTACATTCTGTACATCCCTTAGGCTACTCACCTGTATGGAAGCTCAGATGACGTGTGAGGTTTGCCTTACAGGAAAAGCCTTTACATGCTGTACACAGCTGTAGCGCTTTTCACTGGTAGGTGTTCTTTGCTGTTTTCGTTTGGGAATGCTTCCCCATTTTCTGTACATTCCTAGGGCTTCTCAGCCATATGTGTCCTCTGATGACGAGTAAGGTGATCCTTGCGAATAAAAGCTTTCCCACATTCTGTACATTGATGACATTTCTCACCAGAATGACTTCTATGATGTCTATTGAGTTGTTTCTTGCAGTAGAAAGATATCCCACATTCCACACATTCATAGGGTTTCTCACCTGTATGCACTCTTTCATGCACAGTGAGTTCTGACTTGCTTAAGTAAGCTTTCCCACATTCTATACATTCATGGGGCTTCTCACCTGTATGGTTTTTTTGATGTCTAATAAGGTTTCCTTTGGTGGTGAAAGCCTTCCCGCATTGTGAACATTCATAAGGCTTCACACCTGTATGAGTTCTCTGATGCGTAGCTAGTTGTGACTTGTCATAGAAAGCTCTTCCACATTGTGTACATTCATGGGGCTTCACATGGGTATGGATTCTCTGATGTTTGGTGAGTTGTGACTTATCGTAGAAAGCTTTACCACATTCTGTACATTCATAGTACTCACCAGAATGGCTTTTGTGATGTCTATTGAGTCGTTTCTTGCAGTAGAAAGATTTCCCACATTGTACACATTCATATGGTTTCTCACCAGTATGCAATCTCGAATGTATATTGAGTTGTGACTTGATGTAGAAAGCTTTCCCACATTCTGTACATTTATATGGCTTCTCAACTGTGTGTGCTCTTTGATGTTTACTGAGATCTGCATTGTCATAGAAAGTTGTCCCACATGTTGTACATTCATACGGCTTCTCACCTGTATGCGTTCTTTGGTGTTTAATAAGGTTTCCTTTGGTGGTGAACGCTTTCCCACATTCTGTACATTCATAGTGCTTCTCACAAGAATGGTTTCTATGATGCCTAGTGAGTTGTTTCTTGGAGTAATAAGATGTCCCACATTGTGTACATTCATAGGGCTTCTCACCTGTATGAGTTCTCTTGTGTACAATGAGTTGTGACTTGATGTAGAAAGCTTTCCCACATTCTGTACATTCATAGGGCTTCTCACCTGTATGAGTTCTCTGATGTATAGTGAGTTGTGATTTTTCATAATAAGCTTTGCCACATTCTGAACATTCATAGGGTTTCTCACCTGTATGAGTTCTCTGATGTGCAGTGAGTTTTGACTTGTTATAGAAAGCTTTACCACATTCTGGACATTCAAAGGGCTTTTCACCTGTATGGGTCCTTCTATGAACAGTGAGGTATTCTTTGGTAGTGAAAGCCTTTCCACATTGTGTACATCCATAGGGCTTGTCACCCATATGAGACCTCTGATGACGCGTGAGGTGCTCCTTGCAGGTGAAGGCTTTCCCACATTCTGTACATTTATGGTGCTTCTCACCGGTATGACTTTTATGATGTATAGCAAGCTGATTCCTAAAGCAGAATGATTTCCCACATTCGTTACATTCATAGGGCTTCTCACCTGTATGAATTCTCTTATGAACAGTGAGGTAGGCCTTGTTAGTGAAAGCTTTCCCACATTGTGAACATCCATAGGGTTTGTCATGCATATGAGTGAGGTGAACCTTATCAATTAAAGCTTTGCCACATTCTGCACAATCATAAAGTTTCTCCCCAGAATGACATCTGTGATGTCTAGTGAGTTGTTTCTTGTGGTAGAAAGATTTCCCATATGCTGTGCATTCATAGTGCTTGTCACTTGTATAAGTTATGTAAGGTACAGTGCAGTGTGAATTCAAGATTTTCCTACATTCATCACCCTCATATTCCATATTTTCCCTTCTATAAATTCTCTGATGTTTACTAAGAGTTGAGTTATAATATAAATCTTTTTTGAATGTGTAAGGGATCAGATCACATCTGTGCTGTGACTTTTTGTAAGACTTCCTTGCACATGCTTTATCTTCATAGCATTTTGTCCCTTGGTAGGCATTCTGGTGCACCTCCAGTTCAGTCTAAAAAGAATAGAACTTGTTAGATTTCACATATTCACAGGATTTTAACTAGAACATGCTTTCTGATGTTTTGTGAGGTATGATTCCTTAGTGCATTATTTCTTATAATTCTATTTCTCTTCTACATTGACTTTGTAACTTAGAGAACATGGTCTTACATACAGTATAGCCAATGGTTGCTTCCTTATATGATCAATTCTTGAGCTATAACACAACTGCTACCTAGACAGTGAATTTACAATGTTTTCTAGGTTTACTAAAAATTTCTTTAATATGAAACTTTTTTATGTGCCAGTATGGTCTTTGTTTAGAATAATGTCTCTGGTAAAATATATTGAAATAGTTGAGGAAATGACTCAGTGGTTAAAGACACATGCTTGCCAGTTGCTGACCCAAGTTTGATAAATTAGCACCCTCAGAAAGCTGGACAAGGGGCTGGAGAGATGGCTCAGTGTTTAAGGCACTTGCCTCCAGTGCCTAAGGCCTAGGGTTTAATTCCCCAGTGCCCACATAGGCCAGACCTACAAGGTTGTGGCCCTGGTGCTCTCTCTCACTCTCTATCTATCTATCTATCTATCTATCTATCTATCTATCTATCTATCATCTGTCTATCATCTATCTATCATGTCTCTGCTTGAAAATGAATAAAATAAAAAAAAAAGCTGGACAAGACATGGTGCATGCCTTTGTGTACAGACTGAGTTCCAGGTTATCATGGGCTAGAGTGAGACCCTACCTAGAAAACAATAGGGAAAAAATGTTCTTAGAATGTCTAGAGGTCTTGTTAGATGCATTAAAATTGTTAGGATGTCTCCATCCAGCATCTTGGCAGGCTCATTGTGGAGAAATAGTACATTCTGTCTTTTATTTCAAATGCAAATGTGCATAAACACATATGCACATTTTGATGACAAATTATATCTTCCTGAATTGTTCCCCACTTATTTTTGGAGATAGGGTCTTACATTGACCAAGGACCTTGTCAATTCTGGTAGTCTCTCCAACCAGCTCTCTCTGTCTTCCCAGAGATGGGATTGTAGCTGCCTGCCATGATACCCAGACTTTTACATGGAGACGGTGGGAACAAATCTAGGACCTGATGCTTGTGCAGCGACACTTTAATGACTGAGCCATCTCCTCAGGAGTGTTCAACATTACTGAATAGATTTCACTCATTATATTAAGATTTAAAATATGTTAAGAGTACACAGGAAATCAGTTGGCAGCAAATTGAGTATGTCTTTGAAGACTACATAGCTGGGAAACAAAAATATTTTACTTACTTCAACCATTTCTTCATTTACTGTCTTGTTTTTGGAGAATCCAACTTGTGATAATCGTCTCATGTGATTTTCCTGGCTGGTGTCACTTGGGTCAGTCACTTTATGAACATCAAATGATATTAAATATGTCATCATACATGTCATTTCTGTGCAATTCTATTGTAGCAGTGTACTTTCTTACCCTCATAGGAATTATAAAATAATATTGATTTATCATAACTATATAATTTTAGTAAAGCAAATTTATTTTTTATTCTTTTGAAATATACTGAGATAAATCAGTCTCCTATGTCTCAGTTGTATGCTTCTACCTTGACCCTGCAGTTTTCTCACTTGTTCATTTCACTACTGTATTAACTACAATCAATATTCTATATCACATCTCTTCATAGGTCAAATGAGAAAATGTTTTCTACTGGCTACATTCAAGACACATGCATGGTCAAATATTCTCTCATCCTAGGAAGGAATATAGGCTAGAGACAAGATTTCAGTATATTTAAAAAAAATTTGTTCACTTCACTTTGAGAAACAAAGCATTACAATACTCAATGGATTTTCTGAAGCAAATCATCTATATCCCAAAGTAAAAAAATACCTTCTATCAAATTACTCAGTCTTATGTTTCATACAACTCATTCTTCTCACTGTATGAGGTGGTTTGAACCGAATATCCCTCATAAAGTTAATTGTTCTGAATGATTTGTCTTCCGCTGATAGTAATTTGGGAGGAGAAGCCTTGCTGGAGGAGGTGTTTTGGGAGCAGGATTAGGGGTGTTAAGAGCCAGCTCTTCCCTTGCAAGGGCTCAGCTCTCTGCTGTTTTTCACATGCTGTGGCAGAGGTGATGTCCAGCCTCTGCTTATGCCATGCATTCTGCTGCCATCATGATGCTTCTCCTTGAGACTATAAGCCAAAATAAACCCCAGGTTCACACCAGTCCCTGCCTCCTCCAGCATTGGGATTACAGGCTTTGGGCACCACACCTAGCATTTTTATGAGTCCAGGAGATTGGAACACTTGCTTATGAGTCAAACATGTTACCAACTGAGCCATATCCCCATCTCCAGTACACATCCTCTGTATCAAAGCAACCAAGGATGGCCAGGTTGGATGATAGTGGATCTTGGTGAATAATGCTTGCCAACATGGGCCTATTGTATGGTTAGTTCCATCATGTATATAGGCAGGATTAAGGTTCTTCCATCATACAGTGGTTATATTTTCCATTCCTGACAAAAAAGAATCTATACTAGATTGACAGCTCTACATTATCACCAATACAATAGGATCCTCCTTGTATTTGTGTGTGTTTGTGTGGTATGATATATGCAAGTGTGTGTATATGAATATGCACACGATGTATTCAGAGGCCAAGGGAGAATGTTAGTACAATCCTCAATTGCTCCCTCACACAGTTACTTTCTGAACCCAGAGCTGCTTTTTTCACCAGCCCTAGAGAAACCATATGTACCCTCCATAATGGTCCCTCCTTGGGAAATGATGACTGCCTGCATAACCTAAGGTAACATCAGTAAAAGTAGCAGCTAGTGAACAGTTTCATTAGCCATTAGGGACTCTTGGCTGTCACTGTCTCAGATCCATACAAATGCCAGAGATTGCAAGATGTGGTAGTTTCAATCAGATGTCCTCCATAAACTCACATGCTTTGATTGCCTGGTCCCTAGCTGGTGGCAATTTGGGAGGTAGAGCCTTGCTGGGGACAGGTTAAAGGGTGTCGGAGCTGAGCACTGACTGGTAAGCTTAACTATTTTTGCAAGAGTGATGTGTAGCCTCTGCCCTAACATCCTAAAACTTTCCCTTGAGATTGCAAGCTGAGATAACCCTTTTCCAGACACCAGGTATTTCTGGCTGGTCCCAGCAGTGTGATATTAAGTATGACACAAGATACAGGGGGAAGCTAGGCATTGCTGAGTGAACTGGGTAAGAGACAAGTGGTGCTTGATGCCCACTTCTCGGGCCTGGAGTACTGTAGCATAATAGTCTTATGAAATTATTTCAATGGAGAACTTGGCACTAATATAGGACTATAGTGGGCTTGCTGGATCCCATAGCAGGAAGTGATCTGTATGAGGAAAAAGCCCTGGTGGATATGAGTGACTTAGGGTGGTGTGGATATTGGGTCTGTAGAGTGGAAGAGCATGGAGGAGAAGATGAGAAAAGGCAAGAGAAAAACCCATTTGCTTGGTTACTGAAATGCAAATGTGGCAAGATTGTGTGAAGCCAGTATTTTCAAGGAAAAAAATGGACAGAAAGTGAAATGCTGTGTTAGTGAGATTTGAGAAGGTTTTAAATTCCAAAGAATAGTTAATAGAGAGGATAAATGATAAAACAATGTAGGTTAAAAAAAAACAAAAACAAACTACAAATCAATAAGTACGTTTGGTTGCAGAGTTAGCTGTACATTTGCCTCCTGGAAAAAGGTATTCTGGGGGTGTAAATTATTGGCCTATCTTGGGGTTACCACATCATCCAGGTGTGATTGAGAGGCTACAGCCAAGCTTTTAGCCATAGAGCTGGCCCCTTGGAACCTATCAGACTCAGAAGGCCAACATGAGCAGCAAGCAGGAAAGTGGTCTCACTCCACATTACTGGGCTGGCCAAGCAGTTTAGCTGGGCCCTATCAAAGTGGTCAGGGATGGGGAGTTGCATAGAGGCCCTGGAAGTGCCCTGTGGTCAGGGAGTGCAATGGCTCATGCATTATACAGAGCTCAAGTAATGCCTCCCATACATGCTGTTGCCTTCAACATTGTTCTTTTGAGAAAATGATACAAATGATGTTGATACAAATGATGAAATCTTTTAATGCTGAATCAGACCATGTTAGCATTATTCTTTAGTGCCTCTTTAGGTACTGACTCCTGAAATGAAATAACTGTTGTCTGTTTTAAATAGGTGGGTGGGGCTGGAGAGATGGCTCGGTGGTTAAATTGCTTGCCTGCAACCCTAATGACCCAGGGTTCAATTCCCCAGTACCCACGTGTCATGTTTTGATCCAGGTGTCCCCCACAAACAATAGAATGTGTTTGGATAGATCGATCCTCAGCTGATGGCAATTTGGGAATTAGAACCTCACTAGAGTTGTGTTGTTGGGCAGGCTTATGGGGGTTGTCATGGTTTGATCCAGGTGTCCCCCACAAACAAATGAATGTGTTCTGATAGATCGAGCCTCAGCTGATGGCAATTCGGGAATTAGAACCTCATTAGAGCTGTGTTATTGGGGGTGGGCTTATGGGGTTATAAGCCAGCTTCCCCTTGCCAATGTTTGGCACACCTTCCTGCCGCTGTTTACAGTGCTGTGGCAGAGGTGATGTCCAGCCCTCTGCTCATGCCATCGTTTTCCCTGCCAGAATGGAGTCTCCCCTCGAGTCCGTAAGCCAAATAAACCCATTCCTCCACAAGCCGCTTTTGTTTGGGTTCTTTCTGCGCAGCAACTAGAAAGCTGACTGCAACAGGGGTTATAAGCCAGCTCTCCCTTGCCAGTATTTGGCACACCTTCCTGCTGCTGCAGTGCTGTGGCAGAGGTGATGTCCAGCCCTCTGCTCATGCCATCGTTTTTCCTGCCAGGATGGAGTCTCCCCTCAAGTCTGTAAGCCTAATAAACCCATTCCTCCACAAGCCACTTTTGTTTGGGTTCTTTCTGCGCAGCAACTAGAAAGCTGCCCACAACAGTTTTGGTACCAGAATGTGGGGGTCATCTGTTGCTGCTAGAACCCTCATCTTGTGGCTTTGGTCTTCTGGAAGTGATCTACAGGAGGAATGTGGAAGGATTTGAAATCTTGGCCTAAGAGATGCCTCACAGTGTTGTGAGTACAGCTTCATGTATCATTCTGGTCAGAGTTGAAAGACCTGAATGTAATGAGAACTATGGTCTGTGAGGTTTGGCTTACAAGGGTGAGAAAGAACTTTGTCAGGACTGTGCCAGAAGCAGTTTGTGTGAGAGAGGCTTGCTGCGTTTTGTCTGCCTGTGTCCTGGAAACCTGTGCAGGGTTGCTTGACATAAAGATGGACTGGTGTGAGCAGATGGAGATGGCACAGAAAGAAAGATCTTTGGGTCAAAACTGCTGCCCGTTCACCTGCAATTGTTTGAGAGATGACAACCATTGAGATTCAGCCAGCTGGTCTGCAATGGAACAACAGGAAGAATGTGGACTCTTTGAAGTAAGGGGCCTGAATGCTTTGATCCCCTGTGGATTAACAAGTTGGTAGGCCACCTGGTTTTGTGGAATGGAGATTGGTTAGAAAGAGAGGGTCACTGGATTTGCAACACAGTTTTGTTTTTGAAAAATGGCCATCGGCATGTGAAGCAGGTGTGCAAGGTTGCCTGCATGGAGCCCGATGGCGCCATGAGGATAAACTGTGGGTTGCAATGGAGACCCAAAGAATTCCAGGACTATGGATGGGTGCTAAGGCAAGCTGCCAGCACTGGATGAAGTTTTCCCGGACTGTGAGTAGCCGAGCTGGAGGGCGGAATTGAATCTCCAAGAGACTTGTGTTATTGGTTAGAATCATTGAACTTGGAGTTAGAGATTGATGGTGCCCTGTTTGTTTTAAATCTTGTATTGGTCAATCTGTTTTTGCTGTGCCTCATGTTTTGCATTGTGAATGTTCTGTGCCATTATGGGTTTATTTTTGGTATTATGGCTCAATTGAAAGCTGTGGGG
>PVHP010034421.1:0-19041 GCA_004024765.1 Zapus hudsonius
TATATACACAAAAAGATGTGCACATCCAGGGCTTATACCGAGAGGATTCATGTCTTTCCACATAAGAGACTTTTCTCTTACCTGATCAAACATATCAGATTGACTTAGTTCAGTTTTAAAGTCAGCCGAACCAGCTAAAACGAGACCAGCCACATTCACTTTGTCTCCAGAAATAAACAGCTGCACAGCAGTCTCAGCTACTTTCCGAACATAGTTATGTCGCTTTTCCATTCTTAATCGGGCAAAACGCAAGGCTGACTGACCTCCTCTGCCTTTGACACGAAGGTGGTGAGAGAAAAGGGAAACCATTAGAAGGTGCAAGATGCCCTCCGAATTAAAAAGAAATTAATCAAATCCACTATCCAAAGACAAAGAAAAAAAATATTTCCTTAACAGCTATTTTTTTTTTTTTCCTCCAAGGTAGGGTCTCGCTCTAGCCCAGGCTGACCTGGAATTCACTAAGGAAGTCTCAGGGTGGCCTTGAACTCACGGCAATCCTCCTACCTGGCAATCCTCCTACCTCTGTCTCCTGAGTGCTGGGATTAAAGGTGTGCGCCACCACGCCCGGCTAACAGCTACTTTTTTTTTTTTTTTAAACAAACGATTTATTTGCTAGACACAAAGTGAAAGGACTCATGCACGTATCATGCTCTCTTTCTGTATTACCGTGCTTCTTTGGGAGATCCACAGTGAATTTGTGAAGTACTTCTCTTGTGTTTCCTTGTAGTGTGCCAAAAAGAGCACCACTGCCATCTATTACAATAAAGCCAAACTTGCTGTCATCGGAAAGTAGCGCTGTAAGAGCCTAAAAAGTAAACATAAAGGCACCAATAACTCCAAAAGCCTCGCTAAGGTTGAGACATAATCCAAACAATAATGAGCCCTTCTATCTCACACATTAGGATTTGAACAGTTTTTCTTTTACAAGATGAAAGCAGTTCTGGAGATGGGCAGCAGTGATGGGTACACAATGACCTGCACAATTAAAAATGGTTAATGTGGTTGGGCATGGTGGCTCACACCTTTAATCCCAGCATTTGGGAGGCAGAGGTAGGATTTCTGTGAGTTTGAGGCTAGCTAGAGTGAGACCCTACCTCAGAAACCCCCCAAAAACTAAAAAAAATTTGTGAAGGTGACAAATTTTATTTACAACAAAAATATGAGCAAACAAAATGCCTCAAAAGACAAAACTTGACACCATATATTAATGCTACTGAAAACCTAGTCAAAAGCTCAAGGCTGGGGAGGCTATGAACCCTAGGGGAGTGACACCTGCTGTTGTCTGGCTGAACACATAGATTATGCCTATTATGCCCACCAAACTGCCCTTAAGCACTCATTTTAATGTTTATGCCCATATATTAATGCTTCTCTCACTTTGGGTTAGAGAAGCTTCTCTTTTCAAATGTTCAGTGGGATGACTTAAAAGTCACCACAGTGCTGAGAAGTGACAGTGGAGTGTTCAGCACTGCGACACCCTCTATCACACCTCCTGAGGCTCAGGGGCTATTGCAGAAGAGGTGGTAGAAAGAATGTAAGAGCCAAAGGAAGGAAAGGACTGCTTACAATGTAAACTTCTAGATACAAAGTGGTCTTGATATTCATGACCTCACAGTGCCTGACACTTCCTTCACAAGACCTTTAGAAAAGGAGGAAAAGATGACATCCAAATGAGAGATTGAGAGGGGGAGGGGATATGATGGAGGGTGGATTTGAGAGGGGAAAAGTGGGGGCAGGGAGGGAATTATCATGGTTTATTGTCTATTATTATGGAAGGTGTCAATAAAGTTAAAAAACCTTGAGCTAGATGGTACACGATTATAATTCCAGCACTTGGAAGGTGATGAAGAATGAGTTCAAAACTGCATAGTGAAAACCTGTCTCAAAATACAACGAAACCTCAATAGAAAGTTACAGGCAGCGGCGGTACCACCACCACTACTATATGATGTGGGAAGTACTGAGGGTTGAACCCAATTCACATGCTTGGCAAGTACTCCTGCACAGAGCATCTTTACCCCATCTTTACTGCATTTTTCAGGCTGTCCTTGGATAGCAGTCTTCCTATGTGTCTGTCACGGTTTGATCCAGGTGTCCCCCACAAATGAATGTGTTCCGGGTAATTGATCCTCAGCTGATGGCAGTTCGAGAATTAGAACCTCGCTAGAGCTGTGTTGTTGGGGGCGAGCTTATGGGGGTTATAAGCCATTTCCCCTTGCCAGTGTTTGGCACACCTTCCTGCTGCTGTTTCCAGTGCTGTGGCAGAGGTGATGTCCACCCCTCTGCTCATGCCATCATTTTCCCTGCCAGGATGGAGTCTCCCCTCGAGTCTGTAAGCCAAATAAACCTGTTTCTCCACAAGCTGCTTTTGTTTCGGTTCTTTCTGCACAGCAACTACAAAGCCGACTAAAACAGTGTCAGCTTCCTGAATAGCTGGGATCATGAACCTGTGCCACCAGGCTAGGCTGCTGGTGTTTCATGTGATAAATTTTAGATAGATGTCCTATGAAGCTAACATCCAAATCAACTCCAAAAAGCTGATTTTCCTATAGGGCAGCCCCCCTCAAACCCAAGGCCTTACGTTTGCTACACAAATGTTACAACAGAACTACACAACCAGCCCCCAACTTGGACTGTTATCTACCATGACAAATGAAGTCACCGTGTAAATCATGGAAACACAGAAATTATAAATTTGACATGTCTTATTTAATTTCTGTGGTCTTTTTTTGTTTGTTTCTTTGTTTTTCGAGGTAGAGACGGTCTCCCTCTAGTCCAGGCTGACCTGGAATTCACTCTGTAGTCTCAGGGTGGCCTTGAACTCAAGGGAATCCTTCTACCTCTGCCTGAGTGCTGGGATTAAAGGCATGCGCCACCACGCCTGGCTTAATTTCTGTGGTTTTGAACATTAACAAAACATTAATATAAAGCCTTAAACTGGGTCTTAAAAGAGTTTTATGGGAAAAATAGTTGGTTTACCATTACATTCACTTATTTTTACCTTTCCAAAGAGCAAATATTTACTCCTGGAACCCACATAGAAACATTTCTGTGATGGATTCTGAATTTTATAGGCTTGGAGGATCATTTATTGCCAGAGTTAAGAACTACATCATAACTTCATTCTATTTTAACTAAGAAGATAGCTTCTTTCGAGAAATGTCTAGAGCCGGGCGTGGTGGCGCACACCTTTAATCCCAGCACTCGGGAGGCAGAGGTAGGAGGATTGCTGTGAGACCCTACCTCGAAAAATCGAAAAACAAAACAAAACAAAAAAAAGAAATGTCTAGAGAGCAGGGTTTTCAACTAGAAGTCGAATAATTCGCACTAAGACACAATACTGTGAGACGGGCATGACAGCACACCACCTACATAGGATCACAGCACTAGGAATGCAAAGGTAGAATTGAGCTAAAAACTCCATCATGGGCTACATCAAGACCCTGTCTCAAAACAAACAAAAACCACCCCAAATCAGAGTGCTGCATACACATGGAATACTAGCATTTGGGAAGTACAGGAAGTGAGTTCTACATAGTGAATTCCAGGTCAGCCTGGGCTAAAGGCAGAACCTACCTTGAAAAAAACAAAAAGTTCAAGGTTATACTAGGCTACATGGTAAGCTTTAGGTCAGCCTGGGTTACATGGAACCCTGTCTCAAAATAAAAAACAGGGGCTGGAGAGATGGCTCAGCAGTTAAGGCAGTTGTCTGCAAAGCCCAGTATCCACATTAAGCTAGATGCACAAAATGGCACATGCATTGGAGTTCCGCTGCAGAGTTATTTTAATTATTGGAAGAGGAGTTGAGGTTTAGAAGAACCAATGAAGCTATTAATAAATGAATTAAAGACAACAATTCTGTCAGCAACTTTTTAAAGATTAAAAAATCTGCTTTTATGCCAGGCGTGGTGGCACACGCCTTTAATCCCAGCACTCGGGAGGCAGAGGTAGGAAGATTGCGGAGAGTTCGAGGCCACCCTGAGACTACATAGTGAATTCCAGGTCAGCCTGGACTAGAGCAAGACCCTATCTCAAAAAACAAAAACAAACAAAAATCTGCTTTTAAGCCAGGTGCGGTGAACGCCTTTAATTCCAGCACTCAGGAGGTAGAATCACTGAGTTTGGGGCCACCCTGAGACTACATAGTGAATTCCAGGTCAGTCTGGGCTACATTGAGACCCTACCTCGGGAGAAAATCCCGGACCACTCATGTAAAGCTGGATTCACTTGTAGCAAGAGATCCAGTCTGGCATACGAACACAGGCACACGCATAAACACACGGCATAGAATAAAGAACCAAATAAATAGAAAAACAAAAACAAATAGACAAATGCTAGATCATCAGTGCAGTGTTTGGACTGCCTGTCAAGTTAGCTTAAGTATTCCATTATGAACAATGTGGACAAATGTCAGTTCTAATTCTACCATAGAGGTTCTTCCTTAAGTTGATGAAAGGCAAGAGAATAAATCACTAGCCAGCTGTGAATTCCTGATTATTCACTGCTGACTGATTTAGGTCACTCTAATGAGGTTTAAGCTCATTCTATGTCACCAGTCACTCAAAAGTTTCAAGGGGCCGGGCATGGTGGTGTACGCCTTTAATCCCAGCACTCGGGAGGCAGAGGTAGGAGGATCGCCATGAGTTCAAGGCCACCCTGAGACTACATAGTGAATTCCAGGTCAGCCTGGACTAGAGTGAGACCCTACCTTGAAAAACCAAAAACAAGAAATATAAACAGGTGGCTCCGATGACAAAAAAAATTATTGTAGTTATTGGTCCTTCATACTATGTTCAGGAAAAGATGGAGGCTGGAGAGATAGACCAGTGAGTAAAGTGCTTGCCTTGCAAGCAATAAGGACCTGGGTTTGCTCCCCAGCACCGGGGAGGTGGAGACAGGTGAATCCCTAGAACTCACTGGCCAAGCAATCTAGCCTAGTTAGCGAGTTCATTCCCAGTGAGAGACACCGTCTCAAAAAGACAGGGATGGCATACCTGAGGGCGACTTCTGAGGCTGTCCTCTGGCTCCACAGGCACTCACACACATGTGCTCATGCATCCACACATACAAGCATACATGTACACCATACACCAAGAAGACAGAAAATAAGAGGGACAAAAAACAAAACAAAACAGCCGGGCGTGGTGGTGCACGCCTTTAATCCCAGCACTCAGGAGGCAGAGGTAGGATTGCTGTTGAGTTCAAACGCAGCCTGGGCTAGATTGAGACCCTACCTTAAAATAGTAATAATTAAAAAACAAAATTAAGCCTTTAATCCCAGCATTTGGGAGACTGAGGTAGGAGAATCAATGAGTTTGAAGCCACTCTGATACTACATAGTGAATTCTAGGCCATCCTGGGCTAGGGCAAGACTGGACTGCCCCCTAATATATTTATTTTTAGAGCTAGAGAAATGGCTTAGCAGTTAAAAGCACTTGTAAAGCCTAATGGCCTGGGTTTGATTCCCCAGTACCTGCCAGATGCACAGGCCCTGGCACACTAGTGTTCCTTTTCTTTCTCTGCCTGCAAATAATATTAATGGCACCAGAGACAGGTTATCAGTAGTTAATTATTTTCTTCTAATTAGCTCTCCAAATTCAGTTTGGTACTTTCCCCAAACAAGGTAAACAGTATCACAATACATAATGTTTGTTTGTTTTTGGTTGTTCGAGGTAGGGTCTCACTCTAGCCCAGGCTGAGGAATTCACTATGGAGTCTCAGGGTGGCCTTGAACTCATGGTGATCCTCCTATCTCTGCCTCCAGAGTGCTGGGATTAAAGGCGTGCGCCACTATGCCCAGCTCACAATACATATATGTTATTTTAAAAATAACCAGGTGTGGTGGTGCATACCTATCTATAATCCCAATATGTGGGAGGTAGAAGTAGAAAATGAGAATCAGGTTTTCAAGGCTAGTCTCACATATTGAATTCTAGGCCCAGCCTGGCCTATGAGAGACCCTATCTCAAAAAAGCAAAGCAAAACAAAAAGGTCATCTTCATAAAATGGTTTTCATGGTTTGGAGAATAATGTGGTAACTTCTCAAAAATTACTAGATGATCTAGAAATTCCACTTCTAGATATATATACAAAAATTAAAAAAAAACAACAAATGGTTTAAAAATACCCTATGCATAAATAATCACAGCAACATTATTAACAGCCAATTAGTGAAAAGAATCCAAATGCTCATCAACTGATAAGCACATGAGAAAAATGTAGCATATACAATGCTATGGCTTATTTGGTAATAAGTAATGAAATAGTACTGATACATGCTACCATAGGATAAACCATGGAAACACTAAGTTAAGCAAAAGAGCCAGTTAGGAAAGACCATAAATTGTATGATGACATTAAATAAAACATCCAGCATAAGCAAATCTATTAATAGAACATAGATTAGTTGGGAGAAAGGGGAATGACGACTGCTGAAGGGTATGGGGCTTCTTTAGATGAAAATGTTCTCTACCCATGCTCTTACCTCTGTATGGAATTTGTTGTCACACAAATACAAGGATGTATTAATTGGTTTGAAAGGTTCAAAGTCAATGTTGACTTTCTTTTCCTTTCCTTCTTCTGTTACAATTGTTCCACAGTAAACAACCAGACCATTTGGAGGTACTGTAAAGAACAAACAATTTCTCATTTTAAATGTTCCCATAGCCACAATTTAAACAAAAATACCCTTAAGTCTCTTTAGGCAGAATTCTTATCCTATCCTCTGAGATGTTTCAGTAGGAGTTCTTTCTAATGCATTTTTAAATTTTATTTATTCATTTTCAAGCAGAGAGAGAGAGAGAGAGAGAGAGAGAGAGAGAGAGAGAACACACCAGGGCCACCACCTTGTGGGTCGGGCATATGTGGGTACTGGGGAATTGAACCCCGGGGTCTTAGGCACTGGAGGCAAGTGCCTAAACCGCTAAGCCATCTCTCCAGCCCAGGATTTATTTAAGTACAGTAAATATCACTGAACCTTTAATGAATAAAAAAAAAAAATCCTAAAGAATAGTGGAGGACAATAAATATTAAATAAAAAAATATATAAAATGCATCCTCTCCTAATCCTAAAAAAAAAAAAAATAGTGGTAACAGCTGACTGAGGAAATACTTATGAATAAAGCACCATGGTAGGATCAGAACAGAAAATATCACCAAGACAAAGTAGGGCAAGAAAACAATTAAGATGTGGGTCACCTTTGTTATAAAGCTTGAGTCTCTGCTGTACAGATGTGATGGCTCCCAGAACCGAAAGGCGGTTAACTCGTGACTTAATGTTAGATGCAGTTCCAAACTCGTCTGCTAACATTTTTGCCACTCGTGAAATCTGGTCTTTGGGAGGAATGATCAATGATATCATGCTTGTGCCATTGCTGTGGAAGAGCGAAACACACAAATGAGTTAAATTTACTTTTATATCTTTTGTAAATGAGCTATTTGTGAGATACTCCTGAAATAAATCGCTCTGAATAGGACCAACAAGGTAGGAATTATATTAAGGTGCTGTCTAACAATGTTTAGCAAGGCCTATGAAGAGTTTGGAATATTGTAGCTGCTCAGTTATTCAAATATTGAAATTAACCATGTAAAGAAGGCACCTAAAGGGAAAACATCCCATTTCTCATAGTTACCAAGGAGTCAACAAGCTATAATTTGACAAACAAACAACCCCATAAAAATAAACTAAAAGCTTTTCAGTGCAACACCAAAGACAAAAATATACAAAAGCAGGGCTTCAGAGATGGCTCAGTAGTTAAAGGTGCTTATTTGCAAAGCCTGATGGCCTGGGTTTGACTTCTGAGAACCTGCACCAAGTGGCACATGTGTCTGGAGTTCATTTGCAATGGCGGGAGGCCTTGTTTGCCCATACCTACTCATTATCTCAAATAAATAAAAAAGATATTAAGGCACTTGCCAGTCTGGGTTGCCAGCAGCCCATATAGGCACGCATGCATGCACATAAACAAACTTTTTTTTATTTTTGGAGGTTAGGGTCTCACTCTAGCTCAGGATGACATGGAATTCACTATACAGTCTAATGTGGCCTTGAACTCAAAGTGATCCTCCTACGTCTGCCTCCTGCTGGATTAAAGGTATGCACTACCATGCCTGGCTTAAATGTTTTTAAAAGCTTTTGAAAATATACACAATTAAAAGATATTAGCACCTGGGAGGCAGAGATAGGAGGATTGCTGTGAGTTAGAGGCCATCCTGGAACTACAAAGTTCTAGATCAGCTTTGGCTAGAGACTCCACTTTAGGAGAAGGGAGGGAGGGAGGGAAGGAGGAAAGAAAGGAGAAAAGGAAGGAAGGGGTAGGAGAGAGAGAATATGACTAATATCTTAAGTGTCAAAAAGGGCATACACAGTGGCTGGAGAGATGGTTCAGTGGTTAAGGGTGCTAGCTCACAAGGCCTCATAGCCTGGGTTTGATTCTCCAGTACCACATAAAGCCAGCTGCACAGAGCATCTGGAGTTTGGATGCAGTGGCAGGAGACCTGACAAACCCATTTCTCTCTATCTCTGCTTGCAAGTCAATAAAAAATATTTATTAATTTTTATGTATTTGAGAGAGGGAGAGATAAAGGCAGAGATATACAGACTGACAGACAGAATGGGCATATCAGAGCCTCCTGACACTGCAAACAAATTCCAGGTGTGTGAGCCACTTTGTGCATCTGGCTTTATGTGGGTACTGGGCAATAAAACTTGTGCCATCAGGCATTGCAAGCATGCACCTTTAACTGTTAATCCATCTATCTAGAACCCTCCAAATATTTTGAATTATTACATTTATTATTTATTTATTAAGAGAATAAGAATGGGCATGCCAGGGCTGGAGAGATGGCTCAGCGGTTAAGGCACTTGCCTTCGGTGCCTAAGACCCCGGGTTCAATTCCCCAGTACCCATGTAAGCCAGACCCACAAGGTGGTGGCCCTGGTGCTCTCTCCCTCTGTCTCTCTGTATTTCTCTGCTTGAAAATGAATAAGAATGGGGATGCCAGGGCCTCTAGCCACTGTAAATGGGACTCTAGATGCATTTGTCCCTGTGTGCACCTGGCTTTACATTAGTCCTAGAGAACTGAATCCAGGTTCTTATATGCTTTGCAGTCAAGCACCTTACTGCTGAGCCATCTCTCCTGTCCCCCAAAAAATATTTTTAAAAGGGTATATTCTGGCAAGTGATAAAGAGAAGAAAAGCACATAAACATAGAAAAAGAATCCAATCTGGTATTTCTGAAAAAGCACTGTAAGTGGGGACATAGAGAGATGGCAGAGTGGTTAAGGTGCTTGCCTGAAAAGACTGGAGTCCCCAGTACCCACGAAAAGCCAGATGGACAAAGCAGCACATGCATTTGGAATTCATTTGCAGAGGCTAGAGGTCCGGGTGTGCCCATTTCTCTTCTATGTTTGCAAATAAATTTTTTTTTTTGGTTTTTCGAGGTAGGGTCTCACTCTAGTCCAGGCTGACCTGGAATTCACTATGTAGTCTCAGGGTGGCCGTGAACTCACAGCAATCCTGTTACCTCTGCCTCCCAAGTGCTGGGATTAAAGGCGTGCGCCACCACGCCCGGCTTATAATTTTTTTTGTTTGTTTGTTTTTCGAGGTAGGGTCTCACTCTAGCCCAGGCTGACCTGGAATTCACTATGTAGTCTCAGGGTGGCCTGGAACTCATGGCGATCCTCCTACCTCTGCCTCCCAAATGCTGGGATTAAAGGAGTGCGCCACCACGCTGGGCTAAAAAAATTTTTTTTTTTTAAAAAAAAGCACTGTAAATAAGTAAATGTGCAATGACATGATAAAGACCATCAAAAAGAGAAAGCATTTAATGGTACTTATTCAAAAATTTCAGTACACAAAATAAATGCCATATATCCAAGATCACCCCCCTCTATTACTTTGAATGTCTTAAAGTCTTTTCTGAAAAGTTTGATGCTAGAGAAAACATTTAAAAATAAAAGGTTATTTCCTGAGATCTTTCTAGATCAGCCTTTAAAAAAATATTTATTTTAATCTAGGATTTTTTTTTCTTTTTTAGATTTTTAGAGGCAGGGTTTCACTCTAGCCTAGGCCGAACTAGAACTCACTCTGTACCCTCAGGTTGGCCTTAAACTCACAGCAATCCCACCTCAGCTGGGACTAAAGGCGTGTGCCACCACACCCAGCTCTAAATAGGGTCTTAATAAATTGCCCAGATTGGCCTTGAATTTACAATCTTCCTGTCTCAGCCTATGTTGCTAGGATTATATAGACCTATGCCATGAGGCCAAGCCAGTATGATTTTTATTTTACTGGGGAGGGGAGAGAGCATGTGTCAGTTGTTTCCCTGGATCACTCTCTGCTTACTGAGACAGGAACTCTCACTTGAATCCAAAGCCTACAGATATGGTTAGTGGAGGTAGCCATCTTGTCCTTGGGATCCCTTTCTGACTCCTAAGCACAAAGATTACAGTGGGTAGCCATGCCCAACCAGCATTTACATAGGAACTCGGGCCCTCATGCCATCTCCCTAGCCCCCAGAATACTAGCTTTAATGTAGACCTTACATTACTCTATTTACTTTTTAACTACAGCTGTTTGAATTCTAAGAATGTCAGAAACCAGGTATCAGTTAAACAGATTTTCATGTAATGACTTCAGAAATGCACACTGATGTGTTTTCCCCTCAGTGCTTGTATTATAAAGGAACCTCATTTATAGGAGACCCTGCCCCGATTGCTTTCTTCTAGTAGTAAATTGTACAAATCCTTAAGACATCTTCATTTTTCTTTACAGGCAAACAAGTTGGTGATCTAGTCCTTTCACTATCAAACAGTAACTTGCAGAAAATGCTACTCTCACTCTTATCTAGAGAAGCTTCTTTTCAGATGGTGGTGACCACTAGGATAACTTTTCAAAAATCACCATAATGCTGAGAAGAAATGACAGTGGAGTGTTAACATTGGGACATCTCTATCACACTTCCGGAGGCTCAGGGTCTATTGCAGAAGAGGTGGTGGAAAGATTTTAAGAGTCAAAGGGTAGGACTGCTTACAATGCAACTTCCAGACACAAAACAGCCTTGATATTCATGACTTTGCAGTCCCTGATAATCCCTACACATTATGGGACAAAAAGATGACGACACCGAAACAAAACAGACTACTTGAGAGGGGGAAGAGATATGAGGGAGAGTGGGGAGGAAATCATAATGGTTTATGGTCTATAATTATGGAAGTTATCAATAAAAAGTTAAAAAGTAAATAACTTGTAGATTGTCTGCTGTTATTACATCTCCAAAATCAGCATCCTTTCAATTAATCACCATAAAGCCTACAAGCAGGTTAATACTTTGATATTTTTCTTCAATAAATTACAAGTTATCAAAAGCATATTTTGCTGTCACCCCTTGGATAGAGGAAGAACAAGTATTCAAACAGAGGAAAATGATGATAGATAGCTTTGGTTGTTATCACAAATACTACTAAAAGAAAATTTCAGAAAAATTTTGGAATTTAACTTAAAAATATCATAAGAGAGCCGGGTGGTGCACATCTTTAATCCCAGCAGAGATAGGAGGATCTCCATGAGTTCAAGGCCACCCTGAGACTACATAGTGAATTCCAGGTCAGCCTGGGCTAGAGCGAGACCCTACAAAAAAAAAAATATATATATGTATATATATATATGGCTAGAGGGAGATGGCTCAGCAGTTCAAGGCACTTGTCTGCAAAGCCTGGCAGTCTGGGTAATTTAATTCCCCAGTACCCACAACAGGGCAATTTAAATATTCTCTTTACTGGTTTCTTTTAGGCTGGGCAAATCTCAAAGGAGCATATATCTTTACCTTAGGATCTCTTCAATATCTAGGGACTAAGGAAATTCCTTCCTTTTTTGCTCTTGTGTTTGGTGTATGCACACACACTGTGCTCTTGTGCTGGGAGTCTCATTCCATCCCTACCTATTCTGCCCGTTCTTACTTGAAATAGTCTTACTGATCCTGGAGCTTGCCATCTTTGGTTTGCTTTTGAGACAGGGTCTCACTCTAGCCAGGTGATTCTCCACATTCAGCTGAGCTCCAGGGATTCTTGGGTCTTTGCTACCCTAGGACTAGAGTTATAGGGCCAGCGTTTATATGGGTCCTGAGGATCTAACTTGAGAAGTTTCTCAGGCTTCCTCAGGCCCTCATGCTTGCTCAGGAAGTGTTCGTAATTGCTGAACTATCTTTCCAGCCCAGAATTTTTCTTTAAAGAGCTGTTTTTCTGAACACTAACATGTTCTAATTTATAGTAGTTTCTAGGAAATGGAATGAAAGAGTAAAGTTTCAGAGCTGAGTCAAGGACAGGCACCCAAACTCAAAGGACTGGAAAATTTGAGGCTAAGGAGAGTGTTGGGACAAACTGAGTGAACCCAAAATGCCTGAAGACAACCCTTAAAGCCTAATAATGTGGAGTGCAAAGCAATGACCTTAAGTAGCTATTTACTTTCCACGGCAGACAGGTTAAGAAGATAAACATTCATTAAGGAATGCTGGTAACAGCACAGATGGGCAACCTTAAACTCATATCCATGAAACATTCCAGAGAGGGTATAGTAATGAATGCATTTAAGGATATGATCTTGTCATCAGATTTCATTGTTTAAAAGGTTCAGAATGTAGCTTGCCAGGAAATTTTTGTTTGGTAGATTTCTAACAAGCTGTTAAATTTGAAACACACACCTTTCTGAATTTTTTTTTGCACAGAACTAGCTTTCACTAATTTCCACACATAACTTTTCCAATCCTGTGTAGGAGGGGAGTTTTATTCAATTTTGGAACTCATATTTTTAAAGATTTATTCATTTTCAAGCAGAGAGATACAGAGAGAGAGAGAGAGAGAGAGAGAGAGAGAGAGAGAGAGAGAGAGAGAGAGAGAGAGAGAGAGAGAGAGCGCACCAGGGCCACCACCTTGTGGGTCTGGCTTATGTGGATACTAGGGAATTGAACCAGGGGCCTTAGGCACTGGAGGCAAGTGCCTTAACCGCTGAAACATCTCTCCAGCCCTGGAACTCATATTTTTTTTTTTAAAAAAAATATTTTATTTGAGATTAAGAGAGAGAGAGAAAATGGGTACACTAGGGTCTCCAGCCACTGCCAACAAACTCTAGGCATAAGCACCACCTTATGCATCTGGCTGTACGTAGGTATTGGAGAATTGAACTCGGGTTCTTCTGAGCCATTTCTCCAGCCCAGAACTCACTTTTTTTTTTTTTTTTTTTTCGAGGTAGGGTCTCTAGCCCAGGCTGACCTGGAATTCACTATGTAGTCTCAGGCTGGCCTTGAACTCATGGCGATCCTCCTACCTCTGCCTCCCAAGTGCTGGGATTAAAGGCGAGCACCACCATGCCCGGCTTGGAACTCACATTTTTAAGACATCTAAACCAAGGAGGGAAATGCAAATTATTAAAAATATGGCTTAGGGCTGGAGAGATGGCTTAGCGGTTAAGGCACTTGCCTCTAGTGCCTAAGGCCCCAAGTTCAATTCCCCAGTACCCACATAAACCAGACCCACAAGGTGGTGGCCCTGGTGCTCCCTCCCCCTCTGTATCTCTTAGGGGGCAGGGGAGATGACACATGCTTGGAAAACCAGATGCAGGAAATGATGCATATGCTTGCAGTTTGTTCATAGTGGCTAGATGCCCTGGCACCCTCATTCTCATTGCAAAACAAACAAAAACCATGGCTTAGGTAGTTGTGGTGGGCATGCCTGTATCCATGCACCCAGGAGGGTTGAAATAGGAACATAGGCCAGCCTGGGCCCTATGGGGAGACTTTGTCTCAAAGAAACATGGCTTCCAATGAAGAAATTTACTTTAATAACCCCTGATGTTTGCATGTTGTTTAACCCTAGCAGATTACAGTATTTTTCCAGGAAAGTTTCCAAACAAGATATAGACTCATTTCTTTCCCAGGCAATCCAATCAAAGTTGTTAGACCAGTTTGTTTAAAAAGAAAAAAAAAAAACCACACACACACTTAAGGAAGCTGAAAATTTCTTGTTCAAGTAGTACAGCAAAATCTCTTTGAAGGGGAGAATGAGAAATGAGCTCTTGGGGCTAGGAGCATAGTTCAGTGAGAAGTGCTTGCATAGTATATGTGAAGCCCTAGGGGAAAAAAGAGAGAAATCAAGTTCAGACTCATAAGCTGATGGTCACAAAGGCCACATTATAATTTAATTTAAATAGTCTTCTCCACTTTTCTGTTGTCACTACATTCCTTTTCCAAAATCAACAAGAGCTGACATGGCCTGTACATTTGCTCTCTCAGCACTGGTACAGAAAAGAGTCAGGTCAGCCTAGGCTAAAAGTGTGGCATGGTAGCACACACCTGTAATTCTAGCACTTGAGAAAGAATTTGAGGCCACAAGCCTGGTTACCAGAATGAGACTCTATCTAAAAACAACACAACTTTAATCCCAGCACTCAGGAGGCAGAGGTAGGAGGAACGCCATGAGTTCGAGGTCACCCTGAGACTACATAGTAGATTCCAGGTCAGCCTGGGCTAGAGTGAGACACTACCTCAAAAAAACCAACCAACCAGTGGGCGTGGTGGCGCACGCCTTTAATCCCAGCTCTCAGGAGGCAGAGGTAGGAGGATCACCATGAGTTCAAGGCCACCCTGAGACTACATAGTGAATTCCAGGTCAGCCTGGGCTAGAGTGAGACCCTACCTCCAAAAACCAAAAAAGACTAGTCTTCTTAAATATGTATATATTTGGTAGAGTATTACTTTTCCTATATTATAGTAATCTTTACAAAAAGAAAGAATGAATGAACAAAAACCTCTCAAACTTTACAAAAGTACCTACTGGAATATTCCACTAGGGAGCAATAGAAGCTGGAAAATTTCTCATTTCCTCCTAGCAAGACAATACCAGGAGACAGCATTCACAACCAGTGTTAAGGAGCTCACTACCCATGCTCTATATAAGAACCTATAAAATCCTTTTTCCCCTTGATCAGTATTGGAAAAAGCTGCAGCCTTATTAGTTGTCTTTTTAATACACAATTGAGTTTCTGGGGAGGAACTTAGCAACAAATAGTGTCCCTCACCATCAATGTTCACTACGAATAAACACATTCCATACCCACATTCTTCTAGGATAGACATGCAAACATGTCTATTTTCCCTTTATCTTTGCTCTTAGCACATCTACCTTTTGTAGACAATTAGAAATGTCACCAGGCTAGAGTCCTTTTTATAAGAGAATGAAAGATGCTTCTATTTAGCAAAAGAAATCAAGAACAAGACAGTATGGTGTAGGATTATAGCTCTGAAACCAGGAAAGTGGGAAAAGACTGAAAAACTGCCTCTAAACTAGACTGGTAGCAGACAACTATACATTCTCTTTAAATGCCAACTTTATCCACCATGTGACAACTGATTTCCTCATGGACCCTTTAAAAGGAGACAAAAATGGACTTTATTTATCTTTGTATAACAAGTTTCATTAATTGATAAAAAAAAAATACTTTAGAGCTGGGAATGGAACTCCCTCGGGTGTGTCTGGCACAACCAAAGCTCTAGGTTCAACACTGATAGGTATTTCCACCAGAAGACTTTCAGGTTTAGATCACTAGCCCATGTCCTTCTCCAGGATCCACCTTGCTCAGATGGAGTTAGGAAAAACTGGTGTGGTGGCACAGGCCTTTAATCCCAGCACTCTGGAGATAGAGGTGGGAGGATTATTTTGATTTCGAGGCCAGCCTGAGACTACACAGTGAATTCCAGGTCAGCCTAGACTTTGAGTGAGACCGACCCTACCTCGAAAAACCAAAAGTAAATTACCCAGCCCCCAAATTTTCTAAGTTGCAGATCAGTTCAGCTCTATTGTACCATGGAAAGATAACTATCAAACACAATACTAATGTCTAAACCAACTTTTTTTTTCAGTGCCTTTAATAACCTGGGAGGAAGTGGGCGTGGTGGCGCACACCTTTAATCCCAGCACTCGGGAGGCAGAGGTAGGAGGATCGCTGTGAGTTCAAGGCCACCCTGAGACTACAGAGTGAATTCCAGGTCAGCCTGGCCTAGAGCGAGACCCTACCTCGAAAAACAAACAAAAAAAAATAAAAAAATAAACAAAACAAAACAAACCCTGGGAGGAAAGCACTGTAACCATCCTATGTAGCCCAGGCTGGCCTTAAACTTTCAATCCCCTTGCCTTAGACTCTCCACTGCTGAAATAACAGTGTGGGCCACCTAGCTTCTAGCTTGCAAAGTAATGTGGGTTTTTTTTGTTGTTGTTTTTTGAGGTAGGTTCCCATTCTAGACCAGGCTGACCTGGTCCTACCTCTGCCTCCTGAATGCTGGGATTAAAGATGTGCACCATCACTCCCAGTTTAGGCTAAGGATAATTTCTTAACTTTTGTGTAAGTACTTATACAAGTTTTTCATGGAAACTATCAAATACTTCATTCAAGACCTGAACTAAGCCAGACTTAGTGGCTCACACCTGTAACCCCAGCACTCTGCCTGTACTAACTCCCCTCAATACATACTGTGTTAAGTCTGTACTGAATATACATTCATTTTATTACATACTTCCCCCTAAATAGGTACTGCTTAACTCACAAATGATGTTTGGGGCTGGAGAGATGGCTCAGCAGTTAAGGTGCTTGCCTGAAAAGCCCAAGGACCTGAGCTCGATTCTTCAGTACCCAAGTAAAGCAGATGCACAAGGTGACATATGCACCTGGAGCTCATTTGCAGCAGCTGGAAGCCCTGGCGCACCCATTCTTTATCTGCCCCCCCCTTAAATAATAATACAATAAATAAAATATATGTATTTTAAAACAATATTTGATGAAGCTCACTACTTGACTGGCTAATAGTAAAACCACAATTATGCTTCATTTTCCAAGTACTGAGATTTATTTATCTATTTATTTATTTAGGTTTTTTAATGGAGGGTTCTTGCTTTAGACCAGGTTGATCTGGAATTTACTATGTAGTCTCAGGATGGCCTAGAACCCACAGCAATCCTCCTACCTCAGCCTCTGGAATTAAAGGCATGAGCCACCACACTTGGCTTTGAGACTTATGTTTTAACTTGAAATCACAGACATGGCAGAATGGAGCTGGGGGTGTGGCTCAGTGGAAAGCACATGCATAGCCTGGGCCAGGCTCTGAGGTTAATTCCCAGAGCCACAAAAACAAACTAAAAGACACAGCAGGACTGACTGGACTTTTAAAACTGTGACTACGATCATTTCTCTAAGAGATTTTGGAAGATCAAATAACAATGTGCAAACAGAAGACTGCAGTCCAAGCCAGGCACATGCCTGTCTCAAGACAGGAGATCACTTGAGCTCACACATTCAAAATGAGGCTGACCAACACTAGAAAGAGGGGGAAAAAATCTTCCTCAAACAAACCCAAAATACCAGTGAAGATAAAAGCAAAGCAAAGATAAAACATCAAGGAAGCATTAAAGGCTCAGTGGTACAATTGGGAGGCAGAGGCAAGAAGATCACCATGAGTTTAAAGCCAACCTGACCTACATAGCAAAACTTTGTCTCAACACACACACACACACACACACACACACACACACACACACACACACACACACACACACACACAGAGTACAGGCTAATACCTCCAGGTTGTCACAAGTCCAAAGTGTCGACTGGCAGATGATAAAGCTATTATCAGAGGTAGCTTCATCATGCTCAGTGAGAAACATCACATTCATCAATTCTATCCAATGGGAAAAACTGGAACCTTTCTGATACTCCTCACTCCCAAAGACAGCAGGCTGTTAAAGGAAAAGACACCTATAGAAGACATCTTGTTATCTCTGGAGAATAACACTGAACCCAGAAGAAATTTCTACTGTCCACATTTGTCAATTTGATAGATTCAACAATGGACAGGCAATTATTTCCTTTCTACTTTACTAGCAGACCATTTAAACACTACTGCAAAGCTAATAATTTCTGATTTTTTTTTTTTACAACCAAGTATCTTCCTAGCATGGGAACTGTGCCATGTTGAGCATATCCTCAATTCTAAGTTCAAAGAAAAAGAGCTCTCTGTGAAAAGGGTCCAACTAACTGGTGTATGTGTGTGGTGGAGGTCAGGTGAGGACAGGAAGACTTACACTGCACTTTGCCTTAAATGATTTTTTAAAATATTTTATTTATTCATTTTCAAGCAGAGAGAGAGAGAGAGAGAGAGAGAGAGAGAGAGAGAGAGAGAGAGAGAGAGCACACCAGGGCCACCACTTTGTGGGTCTGGCTTATGTGGATCCTGGGGAATTGAACCCGGGGACTTAGGCACTAGAGGCAAGCGCCTTAACCGCTGAGCCATCTCTCCAGCCTTTAAATGATTTTTTGAAGCAGGGTCTCACTCTAGTGCAGGCTGGCCTCCCCTCTCCTACCTCAGCCTCCCAAGTGCTGAAACTAAAGGTGTGTGCCACCTCGCCCAGCTTGAATGGTATTCTTAGTATGTGCTATTGTTTACCTGAGAGCTTTCCTTCCTTGGAAGTTTATCTGCTATTACAACGGTAAGTCTGTCATGGCAGGAAATTCAAAGTATTCATTAGGTCCACAGTGCAGAGAACACTTGGGCACACTACTACAGCTGTAAGGCTAGTTCTGGTTTGAGACACTTGGGAGGGGAGGGGTCAGAGCAACACATCACATCTCCTTTATTACCACCTTTTTTCCTATTTCCCCCTTTCACTGTTCAGATCCCAATCTTAATGACATAATGCTCCATTAATGGTTCAGTTTTCTGTATAAAAGACTGTAAGGACAGCTCCAAGTTTGAGGAAGGCCAGAGCTACACAGTGAGATTATCTTAAAAATACAAGGCTATGAGGGCTGTATGTGGCACACTTGCCTAGCATGCTGGGGTCCTAGGTCTAATCCCACCAGCAAAACCAGAACCTTTTGAAATGTCTAGGGATGTAAATTCGGTGGTATGAGGGCTTGATACCCTGGGTTTAATCTCTACAACTGCCCCCACAAATATATAATCCCACATGCACAGAATATGCAAAGAGAGGGCTGGAGA